>LPNX010117842.1:184549-229557 GCA_001517045.1 Pseudotsuga menziesii | reverse complement strand
AACATAACTCTTTCGTTCTTATAAATTCATGTGTCTTGCAAGTTTGTATTGGATATTTAGTTAATAATAATATGTCATTTTTCAAATCATTTAAAAATATTAGCTATCAAACATTTTGAAGTACAATTGATTAAAACCATATATCTAGCTAGGACAGTGTTATAGCATGATTTTCCACAGCTTATGCGACATGCCCTGATGACCTACCTTGTCCCTCTGTAGAATCATTATACATCCCTTGCTTAGAATATCCCTCATGCTCAGTTGAAGCCCTAAGATTCCTATTTGTGTTGATACATGCAGGTGAACAACTTTACATCCTGCATACATGCAGCCTGCTCCACTACAGCCCATGTACATTAGGTTTTGTGCTTAAAATTAAAATATTTCATGTTTTCCATGCCAAGTCATGGTTGCTACAATCCATGACCTTACATATGTTGGAAAACGCTCGATTCAACTCTCCATATCCCATTTGAGGGCTATCTATTGAGCCATTATGGTGCATTGGAGGAGGATAAACTTTGAGAGCAAGTAAACTTTTCCCCATTGCCATTACCTTGAGTCTGCACCCCTTTATCCTTGTAGATTGAACCTTTTATGTTCATCTCCCAAGCTCTCCATTGTATTTGTGATATTTCCTATGCATGGAGGATTAAATTGGTGGAGGCCCATGTGGAGGAACTTGGTTTCTTGGTTCCAACGAGTTTCCGACATATATTTTCACTTTGTACTTATGTTTTTACATTAATAGAAATACTCTTTTCTCATCAAAATTCATGTGCATATGTTTATATTAATTTCCATGGGTAAATTTTCTTTATACATGTTAAATGTATTATGTTAGAATAGATGCTAACATTTCATATATATTTTATATGATTGGATATATTTGTTGTTGAGGACAAGTTGTAGGTGACAAGCGTCGAATTGAAAGCTTAACGGTAGTCTTCTTGGGACGTCCAGCTGAGGTAGGTCCCTATCCTTTGTTGTTGGAATTTCACATTTATATGGCATACTTGGGATTAGATTTTATTTCTGGAGTCACTCCATCTATTGTGGTCTACCCCAATCCATAGGAATATTTTCTCTGTAACAAAATTGGCGACTCCACTGGGGAAGTCTCCAATTTTGTTGGGGTGTTTTGGGTGCATTTTTGCTTTCATTTCTCTATGTTTCTTTGAGTCTCGGTGTCTCTAGTATTTCCATATTCAGTATCTATCAAATTATCTAAGTGGTTTAGCTTCACTCTTACTTTTTTTGCCTCTTTGTCGTATTTACGTGGATCACAATTCTGGCAGTCACGTGAGTTGTCTGCATCTAGGTCATGTACATATGTTGTTGTTTCTCAAACAATAGTGTACATTCCAATTTTTTGCTTGAACCTTGGGTCAAATGCTTGTTGTGTTAATCTTGAGTGTTGGTGAGTCTTCTTTGGTTTTTTTGTTATCTATCGAATACCTTTACAATGACTGGAAACTCTCTTTTTTGTAGTTTTTAGAAAAGTTTGTTCTTGTCATTGTTTCATTATTGATTTTTCTTTTAGTGCATGATTCATGATTTCTTAGTGTATTTCTTGGTTTTTTCTTTATACATTTTGCAGGGCCTGAGAGTTTCATGGTTTTATTTTTCATTTTCTTTCATTTATAGAAAATACAATAATACTTGCATTTTGCATGTTCATTTGCATTATTGCATTTTGCATTGAAATATCACTTGCATTGGAGTTTTTGCTTGGAATGGCATTATTCTAGGCTTCATATTTACCTTTGAAAGATAAAGATATTTTTTTCCATTAATTAGTTGCATACCATTTTCATTTGGAAAATAGGTCTAGCACTTAGCAATGATTTCATTTATGCTTCTTTATGTTTGTTGATTCATACACATAATTAGTTGCACGACCATATCCTTTTGAGTAAGCAACAACCAATTAAATTAACGCTTAACTTAAAATTCATAAGAAATATTTCATCGTAAGTTCCTTTATCATGAGTTCCTCTCATCGTCTTCGGGGCACATTATCCCCCTACACTGCGTACCATTTCGGGGGTAGTCATTTCAAGGGTGGTCACATGGTTCCTTCTTCTCCTTATGTTGGGAGATGACCTTCTACTTCATCGTGCCCTAGTGTTAGTGTTAATCCTTTTATGGGTGGAGGTGGGAACATTGGTGGTGGGTACACTTCTTATATTCCATCCTTTTTCCCATCATCCAATGGATTGGTTCCTATGAATGCATTCATTATGGATAACCCTCCTCTGAGTTCGAGCATTTCTTTTATAGGAACTGTCCCTCTCATCATGAGTTCCTTTATCGAGGGGTGTATTCCTCATCCTTCAACTAGGGGTAATGATCCCCATCAATGGGAAACATGGGTAATTTTTTCGTTCCTTCCCAAGGGGTGCCCATTGTGCAAATGCATGTTCATCATTATATGAGCCAATTTGGAGGGGGTTATTATCCAACCAATCAAGGGCATGGTATTTAACATAATCCTATGGGGTCTATGGATCCTAATCTGAACCAACCTTTCCAAGGAGCATGGTCCCAACCAAGGCTCCCTTTTCTCTCCATGTTTAACTTGCCATACTTATCTAGACATAGGAATGATCTAGTGTGTTACTGTCTGTCTTGGCCCTGGTTTCGACTAAGATTCCTTCGGACATCCCAAAATTTGAAGGTAATAAGGGTGAGGATCCAGGTGATCATGTTACCACCTTTTACCCTTGGTGCTAATCAAATTCATTGAATCATGATTCTATTTGCTTAAGACGGTTTCAATGCACCCTTACTGGTCCTACTGTGAAATAGTACATTGAGCTTCATGGGGGAACATACCAAAACTTTGATGATTTGGCCTTGGTATTTCCTAACCCCTTTCAGTTGTCGGTATATTACAATGCCAATACAGATATTTTTTCCACATTTCATCAAGATCGGGCTACTCATATCTCCGATCATATTCAGGAGTGGCATAGGAGAAAGAGGTTGATTAAGGCAAACATTCCACCTAATTTTTTATTAGAGTGGTTCCTTAAGTATTTATTGTCATATATTGTGAAGGATGTTTCGACATTCGTAGTAGCCACCGAGGAACAAGAAATATTTAGATCCTAGCAATTATATTTTATTTATGATCAGTCTAGGCTTCTTTATGAGATTATACCATATTCATCGAGTTCTAATCATGATCCCAATCCAAAACCCAGGTTGCATGTCGATGGCATTGTAGTCTCTATTAGTGATAAGGTTGTAGACTAGATGACAAACCAAATGCAAAATTTGTCTCTTCACCATTCTGTGATAGGAAAAGCTATGACTTTATACTCTTTCACCCAATGGGAGGATGTACTTTTTATGTAATCATCGAACCAGAAGGGTAACAAAAAACCCGGATGGAACAATAAAAAGGGGAAGAACAATCGAAAGGGTTGGAATAAGAAATAAAATCCCAATAATAACAAGAACAATGAGAATGCTAGTGGGGACAAGAAACCCAAACGGAAGTCAAATTTCCTTGTAAGTTTGTGGTCAAGGCCACCTTATGCACTTGTGCCCCACATTTGATGAATCCTCAAAGTTAATTGCATAGAACCCAACTATGTTGACTAATCCCTTTACTCATAAAAAAACATGGCTTTGAGTACTTTGAACGTGAGAAACGGGTCTAATGGGAATCAAAACCCTCTAGACCATGATGGGTTTCATGCATGTATCACTATGATTTCAACCACTAATGTTGCTACCCATTCATGTGATTATGGTCCTTCACAACTGACTCTAGGGAAGGAGCCTCTTCCTCTAGAGATCCCCTTTCAGATTGATAAGCCCAAGTCTATATTGCATGTTCTGAAAGGGGCCCTTAAGCACTTGACTCGTAATCCTAATGCCCGAGCCGACTAGAACTATTCCATCGCCAAGGATCTAGGCCAAACACTATGTGTGATGTCAGCTTTAGAGGTCCTCCAAAAATTTCCTTCACAAAGGAAGGACTTGTTATATTCCTTGGGAGCTCTCGATTCCAGTGGCCCGAGTGTGATCAAGTTCAAAACCGTTGACATCCAACCTCACTTTCCTTACCACATGGCTTTCGAAGTCCATGTGGACTATTTGAATAAGAATATAAAAGGTATGGTTATTGATGAAGGTTCTTTGACATCAATGATGTCTTTGTCTTGTTGAAAGGGACTTGGATCTCCCCAATTGTCCCAATCTTTGACTATGCTGATGGAATTTGATAGAAGTTTGTTTAAAATGTATGGAATTACTCCTTCTCTTCAGATCCAGTTGGGGAAGGAATCTATGTCGGGCAATGTCAAGTTGGTTAATACACCCCTTGACTATAATATGTTACTAGGAAGGAATTGTATTTAAGTGATGAAGGTGATTGTCTCATCTGTATTTCGCGTAGTATGCTTTCCTCATGAATGCATGTTGATTGATCAATCATATTTCACTAATTCTAGTTTGTCTACATCTTCTTGATATACAGTTATGGTCATTGATAATTCTCAGTCAACGATTGAGAATGTTGGTGTCGGGATGTATCCTTTAGTTATGGGAAACTTCAACTTTTTGTCTCCAATTTTGTCGAATGTTCTACTTTCGATGGTTTTTTACCATCGTTGACTTTGGTATCATTTGTACTTCAAATTTGAGTGATGCTTGGACTCTCCCTTCTCCGATTCAATCTAATGAAGGGAAAATACCCGTAGGAGTGAATATGTCAATGTCTACATCTGATATCGCTTATCAAAATATAATAGAAATCACTACATACCCTAATCCTTCCTCTTCACTGACGGAGGAGGAAGATATTTCATTACCGCCTGCCTGGGTGGTCCACTCGTCATGCTTGCATGATTTCCTTGATGACATTTTACCTTCAGATAAATTCATTATCGAGGCTATGAATGGTCCAAAATGGCCCTAGGAAGACATGTATCATCGATCTTAGTTGAACCCATATCTTGAACAAAATGAGGATGATGAGTTTCGGTCAGCCCTAGGAGAGAAAGTTGGTCGCCCCATGGTATTGTTAGAAAACAATGGTATATATTCCCAAGATAACATGGAAAATATTTCTCCCACTGTAAAACCCCGGTTTCGACCCCATTTGAATTAAATATATATGATGAAATATTGTATGGAATCATGGCAAGGATCTCAAGGCCAAGGCCCTGCCATTGATTGAGGTTTTGTGTATAGGTGATCAAGGTTGATTCCTATGGTTTATGGTGCTAAGTCAAGCATAGTATATAATTTTGGACATCATATAAATATGCAATTTAATTAAGAAACCACAACCATTTATGTCAAACAAATAATGATATGGGGGCATGATTTCCTAAGGAACAGGGAGGGGGAATGTTTAACCTTGACCCATGGGGGAAAATCCATGTGTCAAAAGAAAACACACAGAAAATGTATGCCCATTTTCCCCTCATGCACTCAGGAAGTTTTGATCATCCATCCTTCATGCTTTCAGTTTCTGGGTTTTTTTCTCATTGTGCATGCCTAGTCCATCATCTGGATTTCACCCAAAAATGTTGTGGTCGATTTGGATAATTCCCTATTCCATTCTTTGCATTTGTTTTGTGTGTTTGTCATGTTTGCAAAACCATGTTTTATCCTATGTTTTTTTCCTGTTGTTACCATCCTGATCGTTGTTGTGCAATGGTCTCCTCTGTCACAAAGCAAGTGGAAGCTTGTTATGCTATGTTAATATTGTGGTCTACTATGTGTGCATATTTGGCCTTGGTATGAATAGTCTAGAGTGGAATTGGATTATAACTAGCTTGATAAACTTGGTGTAGGAAGGAACCTCACAAATAGATCTACAGGGGATGGTTTTCTTCTTTGCACACCCTGAATAGCACTAGAAGGGAAGGCATAGCCTGAGGGACTATGTAGCAGAGAAGGGGATGCTTCCTTGTGTTGGGTGTGTATATGTCTTAGGAGCCAAGCTTGATCTAGTGCAGGTGTCCACAACTCGGTGGTTGAGCTCACTAGCTTAGCAGTTCAAGTTTTCCAGTTCCTTTGCAGCCTAATAAACCCATTTGTTAATTGGCTTGGCTGGTCCTTAATGAGAATTTTGGATTGAATGATTGCAATCTGATAAACCCAGTGGTATATTGGCTTGTTTGTCTGTAGCCTGATAAACCCAATAGTGTTGGCTTGGATGAGTTTGGTTGTATTCTTGGATATGTGTGAGCCTGCTAGTATTCCTTATGCCTTATGGAAATCATGCCCAGCTCGGGGGTGGCAGTGTTGTTGAGAGATTGAGTAGCGCACTGGCCTATGGTTGGGTGGAACGTTGCAGCGACGTAGCTAGTTGAGGAACAAACTTTTTTCAAATATAAGTATATCTGTGTTAATCTCTGCAAATGGTATTTTCTTCATGAAATATGATGAATATTTCTAATGTGTTGAATTAATGAATTTCCTCCGTTGTATAATTGCAATTGTATGCATCTGTGTATGTTTCTTTCAATACATTTTTAAATTAAGTTATGGGACTTAGATTTCCGGATTGGTGATGGCCTAAACAATCACATCTACCCAAGACTTACGTTAGCAGGTTGAATTTCCACAGAAATTTCCATCCACAACCTTTCCTTTCCCCAACTTGCGGAAATGTCTTTATGTAAACTTTGTTCCCTGCAGATTTTCCTTCTGTAACTCTCCCTTCCACATATGGGATGCGGGATGTGGGAATGTAGGATGCGGGATGCGGCGTCATCATCTCTAATTCTGCAATTGATTATTTACACAATGGTCTATTCCACATGCGGGATGCGGGATGCAGAATGCAGAATGCAAAATGCGGGATGCGGGATGCAGAATGCGGAATACAGGATGTAGGATGCGAGATGGGGAACCGCAATTTTCATATTTCCCCAATTCTGTAGATTCAAGTTTTATGCACCGTTTACTCTTGCAGGATTGATTCTCCGCCATCAATCTATTTCCATCTGTGGAACGGATTCTGACCGTCGATTCCCGTCACAATTTTCTCCGTCATTCAATCTCCTATGAGATTTTTCTTCATAGATTGTCGAATTGAGCACTGACATAAGAAATTTCTCTACTATTGGGGAAGTTACAGAATTTATACAGAGATGAATAGATTGAAATTCGAGCATATGGATGTGCATTCATCAAATGTGTGGAACTATGGTCGCATTTCTCCTCAGATGCGGGAGGGGACGTGACAGCGTGGTATCAGAGCTACTGGTTGCAGCGCTAGGGCCTAAATGGGCCAAGTTGAACACTTGACAGAGTTGTTGGTAAATGGTTTCAAAATATTGTTAGCTGCATAACAAAGAAAACTTCCATGGGTAGTGGGTAAGTGGTTTCAATTTTAAAATTATCTAACAATTTTTTTATTAACACATTTTGCATAACTATAGTCGCAGAGCAGCATTCCAGATAGTGCAGTTCGGTAAAGTGGTTCAGTTGAGCCATGAGAACCGAAATGTGCGACGATGCACAGAACCCTAATGAATACGAGGAAGATGCTGTGGGGGGGAATGTCTGAATTGGAAATGTTGAGACAGATTCTAATGGGAGGAGGTTTCAAGATACTCCTCTAGATTTTTCTGCCACCATGAGAATCCTAAGGGTGGAGATGCAAAGTCACGGGGTAGACAATGAAAGATTGGTTAAGGCACTAGAGGAGCAGAGTCAGCTAAATGCAGCCATGATGTAGAGTTTGACAGACATTCATAGGAGGATGAACTTTGGGGACCGGATAGTGAGACCAGAAGGAAGTAAGAGCACTACTAGATGAAGAAAGAGATCTCCTAGTGGTTCATCTAACTCTAAAGGATCCACTGGTGATTCTAGTTCTTCTTCTCGCGAGGCTAGGAGAAAGAGGCTCTACGAGAACTGTTCACGTGATGAGTTTAAGAAGGAAAGTCATCCTACCTTCAATGGTGAGATAAATAATGGTCAAGAAGCTGAAGCTTGGCTCCTTGGGATGAGGAAATATTTCCAAGTCCAAGACTATTCATGAAATATGAAGGCTAGAGAAGCCATCTTCAATTTGACTGGAAGAGAATCCATATGGTGGGAGCACTTTAAGCAAGTGAAGAAGATTAATGAAAGGAAGATTGTGTGGAAACAGTTCCAGAAGTATTTCAAGCAAAAGTACCTCTCTGACAGGTACTATGATGATAAGATCAAAGAATTCCATGAGCTGAGATTAGGACAGCAGACCATGGAAGAGTATGCAACTAATTTCTTGGAGATATTGAGGTATGTCAGGTACATCAAAGATGAGAAGGTGAAAATACATTGTTTTCTAAGTGGATTTCCTTAGTCTTACAAAGATGGAATTGAGTTTTATGAACCTATAACTCTAGAAGAAGTGATAAGGAAAGCTAAGTGTTCCTATGAACAAAGCAAAGGCAAACCTGATTATCATAAGACATGGAAGGACAAAAAGAATGAGAATTCTGACCAAAGGAAAAAGGGCTTCAAACCTTCTAACCTCAAGAATCAGCAGAAGCATCCATCCCAAGTAGAGAAGCAACTAGCTAGAGTGGTGGAAGAGAGCCAAGAGATCCACGAAAGAAAAGAGCACCACTCCAATGTTGGAAATGTGGAGGACCCCATATGTGCAGGTATTGTCCACTTGAGAATGAGAATGCAAGGCCAGCTTAGAACATTCAAGAGGAAGAAACAGTGGGTCAAGTAGCAAGGGTCATCCCTAGAATCTATGCAGCACTAGAGGACCGCCAAGCAGATCACCAGTCAACTATGGTTGAAGTTGCAAGTAAGATTGTTGAGAAATATGTTTCTATTTTTATTGACCCTGGTTCTACTCACAGTAACACTGCTCCTAGAGTAGTGGAGATTTGTGCTTTTAAGAAAGTAAAGCATAGAAAATCGTGGTTAAATGGATGTTCACATAATGTTCTCATTGGAATGGATTGGTTAGAAGCTCATAGGGTAAATATTGACTGTTACAATAATACTTTTGAATGGATGAATGAAGAAGGGAACCCAATAGTTGTAAGAGGCATTCCAAAGATGATTTCTATGAGGTAGATTTCAGCAATTCAGTTGAAGAATTTTTGTAGGAAGGGTTACAGATTGTATGCAGCCCATGTTGTGGAGGCAACAGAGAATGAAACTATTAGGTTGTAGGACTATCCTGTATTGCAAGAATTCAGGGATGCTTTTCCTGATGATATTCAAGTGTTTCCTCCTAAGAGAGACACTGACTTCACAATTGAACTTGTGCCAGGAGCAGCACCAGTTTCCAAGACACCCTACAGGATGAGTACACCAGAAATGCTAGAGTCGAAGATGTAACTGCAAGAGTTGTTGGAAAAGAAGTATATCAGACTGAGTGCGTCTCCTTGGGGAGCACTAGTTCTGTTTGTGAAGAAGAAAGATGGTACACTCAGATTGTGTATTGATTACAAACAACTTAACAAAACCACTATGAAGAAAAAATATCCTTTTCCTAGAATTGATGACCTCTTTAATCAAATGAGAGGAGAAAAGGTATTTTCCAAGATTGACTTGAGGTCTGGCTACCATCAGGTGAGAATCAAGGATGAAGACATTCATAAGATAGCCTTTAGAATAAGGTATGGACATTATGAGTTTGTAGTGGTCCCATTTGGTCTCACAAATGCACCAGCTACATTTATGTGCCTTATGAGCAGTTTCTTCAACCGTTATTTGGAAAAGTTTGTTCTTATTTTCCTTGATGACATTCTTATTTATTCTCAGAATAAGGAAGAGCATGAAGAGCATCTAAGATTGACATTACAATTGCTCAGGGAACATAAGTTGTATGCAAAGTTGAGCAAGTGTGACTTCTATAAAGATAGAATTCAGTACTTGGGTCACATTATCTCAAAAGAGGGTATATCTATGGACCTTGACACGATTGAATCCATTATGAATTGGCCTACTCCAAGAAATGTGACAGATGTAAGATCTTTTTATGGGACTTGCAGGATACTACAGGAGATTCATTGAAGGATTATCCAAGGTTGCACATGCCATCACTTCTTTGCAAAGGAAGGGGATAAAGTTTGAATGGACATTGAGGTGTGAAGAAAGTTTCCAGCAGTTGAAGAATATTCTCACAAGTGCACCAGTCTTGAAAGTTGTAGACCCAGAGAAATATTTTGTGGTGTGCACGGATGCATGCGTTCAAGGACTTTGAGGAGTTATTATGCAAGACAACCACATAATCTATTATGAGTCAAGAAAGTAGAAGGAGCATGAGAAGAACTATGCCACTCATGATCTGTAACTTGCAACCATAGTACATGCTCTCAATATGTGGAGGAATTACTTGATGGGCAGAATATTTGAGTTAAGAATAGACCATTTTGGTCTGAAGTATTTGTTTGAAAAGGCTAATCTAAATGCTAGGAAAGCTAGATGGTTGGAGTTTTTATGTGAGTTTGATTTTGAAATCAAGCACATAAAAGGAAAAGAGAATAAGGTAGTTGATGCACTCAGCAGGAAGGTGCAGGAAATGCATGTGGCATCTCTTAGTATTCTCCAGTCAGATTCGAGATAGCAGATTGTTAATCATGTTGCTAAAGATGACATGTATGTGCAGGTAAAAGACAAGTTGCAACAACAAAGCCTTGAAAATAAGTATGAGGGATATAAATTAGAAAAATATGGACTCCTTACTTATAAGAACAGAATTTATATTCCAAATATAGTAGATTTGAGGAAGGTTGTTATGGATGAGATCCATCAAGTTCCATATTCTAGGAACCCAGGATATCAGAAGACAATTGCTACAGCTAGAAAGCAGTACTCTTGGCCAGGAATGAAAAAGGACATGGCTGAATATATCGTAAGGTGCATGAAATGTTAGCAGGTGAAGGTTGAGCATCAACACCCAACAGGTTTGTTGCAGCCTTTGCCAATTCAAGAATGGAAACGGGAAGTTATTTCCATGGACTTTATTACAAGATTTCCAATGACTTGGAGACAACATGATTCCATCATGGTTGTGGTGGAAAAATTGACAAAGGAAGCACATTTTATATAGGTTAAATCTACGCATAAGACTGATGAAATTGCAAAGATATTCATGAAAGAGATTTTCAAATTGCATGGATTTCCTAAGGCAATAGTCTCTGACAAAGAAATCAAGTTCACTTCCAATTTTTGGAAGGTATTGTTTGTAGATTTGGGGATGAAGTTGAATTTCAGCACTACCTACCATCCTCGGACTGATGGGCAGACAGAGAGAGTTAACCAAGTACTTGAAGACATGCTCTGCATGTATGTGATGGACAAGCCAACCAAGTGGGAAGATTATTTACACTTGGTAGAGTTTGCTTATAACAATGGACAGAAAGCATCCTTGGGGATGAGTCCATATGAAGCTTTGTATGGAAGGAGGTGTAGCACACCAGTGACTTGGGATAATCCAGTGAACAGGGTTGTGCTTGGTCGAAAATTGCTCAAGGAGATGGAGCAGGAGGTTGTAAAGATCAGGAAAAATCTAAAAGCATCCCAAGATAGACAGAAAAGCTATGCAGATAAGCATAGGGTGAACAGAGAGTTCAGTGTTGGGGATCATTTTTACCTCAGAGTGAGGGAAAAGAAGAGTTCCTTGAAGCTTGGAAGTTGCGCCAAGCAGTCACCTAGATATTGTGGATCATTTGAAGTGCTTGAAAGAATAGGGCCAGTTGCATATATACTTGCATTGCCTGCTAGCACTAGGGCTCATAATGTTTTTCATGTTTCTTTTCTTAATAGATATGTACATGATCCTAACCATGTGATAAATTGGGATGTGATTCAGGTGAAACCCGAGGGAGAATTCCAAATCAAGCAAACGTGCATCCTCATCGGGAAGGTCACAATGCTCTGGAACTGATCCATAGGGCAGGTAAAGCTGTAATGGGAGCACTACGGTCCTGAAGAGGTTACATGGGAGCTGGAGGATTCCATGTGATTGGCATATCTATTTTTGTTCAATTCTGCACAGCACTAAGGTCGGTGCAAGCATAGCATTTTTGTTCAATTTTAAAAAGCACCGAGGACAGTTTTGTTGAAGGGGGAGGGGAATGTAACACCTTGGTTTTGACCTCGTTTGCATTAAATATATATGATGAAATATTGTGAGGAATCATGGCAAGGATTTCAAGGCCAAGGCCTTTCCATTGATTGATTTTTTTGTATAGGTGATCAACGTTGATGCCTATGGTTTATGGTGCTAAGTTGAGCACAGTATGTAATTTTGGACATCATATAAATATCCAATTTAATTAAGAACACATAACCAGCTATGTCAATGTAACAAATAATGAGATGGGGTCATGATTTCCTAAGGAACAGGGAGTGTGAATGTTTAGAATTAAGCCATGGGGGGAGATCCATGTGTCAGAAGAAAACACCCAGAAAATGTATGCCCATTTTCCCCTCATGCATTCATGTTTTCATCTTCCCTCATGTTGTGGGGAGAAGTGGGATGTTTTGATCATCCATCCTTCATAGTTTTAGTTTATGGGTTTTTTTTCTCGGTGTGCATGCCCAGTCCATCATTTGGATTTCACCCAAAAATGTTGTGGTTGATTCGGATCATTCCCTATTACATCCTATGCATGTGCATTGTGCATTTGTCCTGTTCATAGAACCGTGTTTTGTTCTTTGTTGTTCGCCCATTGTTACCATCCTGAGTGTTGTTGTGCAATGGTCTCCTTTGTCACAGAGTGAGTGCAAGCTTGTTTTGCTGTGTTAATATTGCGGTCTACTGTGTGTGCATATTTGGCCTTGGTCTGAAATGGTCTGGAGTGGAATTGGATCTGAACTAGCTTGATAAACTTGGTGTAGGAAGGAACCTCACAAATAGATCTAGAGAGGTTGGTTTTCTTCTTTGCACACCTTGAAATGCACTGGAAGGGAAGGAATTTCCTAAGGGACTGTGTAGCAGAGAAGGGGATGCTTCCTTGTGTTGGGTGTGTAGATGTTTTAGGAGCCAAGCCTGATCTAGTGCAAGTGTCCATAGCTCACTAGCTTAGCAGTTTAATTTTTCCATCTCCTTTGCAGCCTAATAAACCCATCTGTTAATTGGCTTGGTTGGTCCTTAATCAAAATGTTGGCTTGACTGAATGCAGTCTAATAAACCCAACAATATATTGGTTTTTTTTTTGTAGCCTGATAAACCCAAATGTGTTGGCTTGGATAAGTTTGGTTGTATTCTTGGCTATGTGTGAGCCTGCTATTATTCCCTAATCCTTCTGGGAATCATGCCCAGCTCGGGGGTGGAAGTGTTGCTGAGAGATTGAGGAGCGCACTGGCCTATGGTTGGGTGGACTATAGTAGCGACATAGCTGGTTGCGGAACAAACTTCTTTCAAAGATAAGTATCTCTGTGTTAATCTCTGCAAATGGTATTTGCTTCATGAAATATGATGAATATGTTTAATGTGTTGAATTGATGAATTGCTTTCACTGTATAATTGCAATTGTATGCATCTATGTATGTTTCTTTAAATAAATTTTTAAATTAAGTTATGGGACTTAAATGGCCATATTGGTGATGGCCTAAACGATCATATATGCCCAAGACTTCTGTTAGCAGGTTGAATTTCCACAGAAATTTCCCTCTGCAACCTTTCCTTTCCGCAACTTGTGGGATGCGGGATGCAGAAACAACCTTTTGTAAACTCTATTTCCCACAGATTTTCCTTCCACAACTCCCCCTTCCACATGCAATATGTGAGATGAGGGAATGCGGGATGTGGGATGCGACGTCGCGATCTCTAATTCCGCAATTGATTATTTCCGCAACGGTCTTATTATCTCCCAAAACAAACTTATTTTAATAGTATGAAGAATTTGAGTCATGACATGAAAGATTTGAAGATGAATAATAAATTGAAGGTCTCTATTTGTGCTATGGTTAAAGAAATTGGAAGTCTTAGCTTTCGGTGGCTTAGGCGAGGTTCTTAATAGCTCATTAGCCACCGAAAGGCATTATTTCAGCAGCTAACAGTTTAACACAGGATAATGGTTAAACACCGAAAGCAGGCCCGAGTGAGTAAATGGTGAAAACACTTTCAGTGGCTTAGGTGAGACTTCAGACATCTCATTAGACACCAAAAAGTGTTTCTTTATGCAACTTAGCGAATAGTTCAAGAAGGGCATTAACCACCAAAAGCAGGCAAAAAGGCGTTGGGGAAAAAGTGGTTTCGATGGCTTGGGAGAAAACTCTTACATTTCATTAGCCACCGAAAGGACGGGCTTTCGGCGGTTGAAAGGAATATTCGGCGAGGCCACTATCTGTCGAAAGCTAAGTTTCACCATGACATTGGGAAAATGGTTTCCATGGCTTGCGCGAAAGGGATATCATTTCATTAGCCACCGAAAGCCATCTTTTTGGTGGCTAGCAGACAAATTCCCGAAGGTTGTTAACCACCTTAAAGGGTAAAAGAGAGAAACGGCTAGAAATCTAACAAATCAGACCCCGTCAGCAAAATAACGATCAGTAAAGAGCGTGATAAACCATTGAAAGGACGGGAGGCTACGTAACTGCATCAAGAAATGAGTAAGGAGGTCCTTATTTGAAACTGATAATGACAGATGTGATGAAAACCTCCTTCTCCCTCCATTTGTCAACTGAACTGCAAAAAATCCAAATGAGTGTCCAGTGTTGATTTTAACATAATTGCTCGGTAGGGGTCTCAAAAATATCAAACAAGAGTCGTCACCCTCCGACCTCGGCATCAATCATGCAGGATAAATCCCTCATAATTGGTGCCAAATATTCAATACACCCCACCCTCGACTTTGTCATTTCTCTCCACCAAAAATCCATCTCAGAGAAGTAGCATGCTAAAACACTATCCTGCAGAACTTGAATTTATTTGTTGCAGGTACCCAGGAGTGGCATTCAGCAAGATGAAGAAGGGAGGACCTTCTCTCAGGAAAGAGTTGGTAGACATCAACTACCTGGAGGCACATCCATAGGTCTATCAATTTTTTAAGGATGCTGGATGCTATAGGTTTTGTGAGAAAATTCAAGGTTCACACCAGCAGGTGGCTAAGGCATTTTCCCTCTCCTTTGATGGCTCCAAGGCAGTCATAGGTAAAGAATAATTATTGATAGATGAAACCCTAATTACTGAAGTGACTGAACTCCCTAGTATAGGAGAGAAGTGGTTTAATACTACCATACCAAAATATGTAGAGTTCATATCTTACCTGAAGCTTGAACATAGAGAGGTGGTGTGGAAGAAAAGTGTACCATCCTCTTGGATAGAAGAGAGGTGGCAGCAACTACTGAAGGCCATTGTGGTATTCATAACATGTGAAGGGAGATATAACATAACTGTGATTTACCATTTTAAATTGATGAACCACTTCATAGGGAGAAGCCCACTAAATTTGCCTTTTTACTTACACAGGAGTTTGGCAAATATGGCACACCAGGTGAAGGCCCATCCAACCAAGATTGTTGGCAGACTATCTCATCATGGCCTTATCCAACTGCTGATCCAAGAATTGCTGAAAAGGAGGAATATGGCATGGCCTTATTTCCTATTTTGGAATGGTTTTGAAACAGGCCTTCAACCAGAAGAAAAGGGGAAGTCTCCTTCCAAAAAGTCCAGCACACCAAGAAGTGGGAAAATAAAGAGAAGGGCTATATCCCCAGCAACAGCAGAATAGCCTCCTTCCTCTTCCAAATCTAAGAAGGTCAAAAGAAACTTGGATTTTAGTGAGAAGGGCCAGGAAGTCACAACACACAGTGAGAACATTTTGAACCTGCCCTACTCAGATTCAGAAGAGGAACAAGAGGAAGGTGCAGACCTAGCTTTGCAGGTTGTAGAAGAGATCGAACAACTACCATCACCTACACCAAAAGAGCAAGATGAACTAGTAGAGAAGGCTTCCTCTAGCAATCCCAAGACTCAAAATATAAATCAGTTGTTGAGGCAAGTATATGAGATGGAAATTTTGGTCAGAGAGGTAAAAAGAAATAATGCTACATTGACCAGTAGGAACAAGCTGCTGCATAAATCTTACCTAGAGTAGAGAGAAAGGTATATTTTCCTAAAGAGACTAAATAAAAGGTACCTGAAAGACAACACAAGATTGTATAGGATGATTAGTATTCAGAAACTGTAGAGGAAGGAGGCCAAGCTAAACCCTAGCAACCACCTCCACATTGGAAACCCTAGCTAAAGCTGTAGTTAGCCTTCAGCCTCCAGAAGCAATCTAGGCTGTTGTTAACCCTCCTAATATAGAGCCTACTAAAGAAGAAATCTAAGCAGACAACCTGGAAAGAACAATTTTTGAGGCAGCCTAAGAATTTTTGAAGAACAGGGATTTCAGTGGCTTAGGAGGACGCTGAGGTAGTTCATTAGCCACTGAAAGTGTGGCTTTCGATAGCTAACCGTTTCGATATTTTGGCCTCTTAACCACCTAAAGAAGACACAAGAAAAAGATCAATTTTTGACATGCAGGACCAGTTTTGGGCGAACATGGATGGCTCAAGGACAAAGTATAAAGATGAAGGACCCTAAATAAAACATGAGGGAAGGTATGCTTCGGTTTTGTTGTGACATAACAGTAGAAAAGGTCACCAACACTCAACTATCAAAGTGAAACAGTGAATTAACCAGTAGAAGACCAGTGGCAGTGATTACCAGTACTTACTTTAGTTATCAGAAAGTTCAAACAATGAATGAATTCTACAGATAGTTAGACTAGTAGTTAATTAGGGTTTTTGACCTAATTATGCAAAAAACAATTATTTTGTCTATTTTTATTAAATCAGATCCAAGTTTTCAGGATCTGAGTATTTTTGTAAAGGCTATAAATCCTAAGATTTATTTTATTGAAAGGGTTTGACTTCAGGGACTTGTTGACCATTTCTATTTTCAAGCTTCTCATATTGCTCATGACCTAATATAAGCTCTTTTGTTATCATATTTTCAGCTTCCATTTTCTGTCTTATCTGTGCTTATGCTTGAATGTGTTATTCAGGTTTTATTCAGATTAATTGGTGTCCTATAGCTATCATCCTATTGGCATATTGATGTGATTTGAATTATAAGTGTTTTCCTTGTCATGGTTAGCCAATTATATATATATATTTTTATGTATGGATCTGCTAGCATGATAAGTTCTCCATCTCTGCACCATATTGTAAACCTCTGAACAGTGGTAATTAGAAGTCTTATCCTTGATGGAGTTTCATGCATGTCTTGAGAGTGTAAGGTCTTATAAGTCACCCGACTTGATCCAATTAGAAAACCATAAAAATATTTAAGTTACCAGGAATCCTCGAGCTGCAACCTAGAGGAGTTTCCTGGAGTGATAACAAATTGATGCCGTTGTCGGGGAATTGAAACTGAAGCACAGCTTCCCTGGGAGACGACATAGATTAGTGCTTTGATGATAGATAAAGATTGGACACTATTCTAGTTGTAATCATCTATCTGGTGACTCCATTGAAATAAGGTGGCTTCAAGAAGACCAAGTACCAGAGAAAACCCTCAAGGGCCACCAGCAACACCAATTTCAGATCCAGAATATATTCTGAGAAGAGATAGGGCTTCACTAAGGCAGACCAGTAGTGCTACAAAGGAAGTTACATCAGGTATTTCAAGAAATATTTATGCTATTATTTCTTTTTCTAAAACACTTAATTCTTAGGAATTTATAAATACATCAGAAAACTTTAGGGTTTGGGCATCTTCAAGCACTACTGCTTGTGAAGATCCAATCCCTGGTCACTCCACTGGGATAAGTTTACCACCACCACCTTCTCAGCTACTACCTACATCAGTACTACCTTCCTCAACCCTTTCCATATCCATTTCCAATATGGCTGCCCCTCAATTGACCAAAATGGAAAGGATCCTGGTAGCTAGGTATGCCCCCCTAAATTTTCCTAGCCATCTCTCAGCCATGCCCACTAGAGACTACCTCAAGTACATTCCTAAGTTCACAGGAGAGGGAGATTTCACAACTGAAGAACATCTAGAGGCAGTTTACAGTTATGCTGAGAATATTAATATAGAACAAGAAGATGTGTGGACTAGGGTTTTTGTACAAAGCCTCGATGGTCAGGCTAGGAAATGGTTCAAAGAGCTGCCTGATAGATCAATAGCAGGCATTGAAGCCCTAGATGACATCTTTCTAAAACATTGGGGAGAGAGGAGAGACCACCTCTATTATATCACAGAGGTCAACAAATTGAAAATAGAGAATGGGGAGTCTATATCCAACTTCACCAAGAGGTTCAACAATATGTACAGCAAGATCCCCACTGAAATCAAGCCAACTGATACCTCAGCCAGGATAGCTTATGCAAATGCCTTTGACTCATATTTCTGCCTGCTTCTCAGAGAAAGGAGGTCTTCCTCCTTATCACTCATGCAGGATGCTTCCCTAGAGGTAGAATCTAACATTGTGGTATCTCAGAAGGTCAAAGTAAAGATAGATAGGAAGAAGCAGCCAGCAGACCCTATTGAGGCTTCTTCATCAGAGAACAAGATTGAAAAAATGACCAAACTATTAGATAACCTGACTGCTGAAATGTCTAAGCTAAAGGATTGAGGACAGATACCTGTGAGAGGTAAAGGACTAAGTGATCTTGTTCCTCGAAACCCTAATTTTGTCCCTTACAGAAGAGGCAACCCCCAGTTCAAATCCTCGTAAGGGAAAGGAATCAAGGGGAAGATCAGAGAATCAGAGCTCCATTTCAGAATATTGTACTAGAAGAAGAGCAAGAGTTCATTGAGGAAGAAGGAGAGGCTGAAGAACACATCCACTGCATGGAAGATGAAGTTGACTATTCTTTTCTGACACGGGAAGAATATGAGGAAGCCCTAATTGATAAGAAGATCAGTGAAGAAGCATTATATCAGGCTAATGGTCAAGGGGGGTATAATCTGAGGTCCAGGATGGTTTCTCCTCTTAAGAAGAATGATGTTCCTATCAAACAGCCTGTTGCACTAGCTAAAAAGGCTACTATTTTACCAAAGAAAATGGCTGTCATTTCCAAACCATTGCAAAAACCAGCACCTTCATCAAGCCCCGACCATGTCCAACTCAAAGCTCCAGTGCATGAGGTAAGGTTTCCTGATAGACTGCATTATTCTTTCAACCTTGAGTCAAAGATTCATAAGTTGAAGATCCCTTTCCCATTAATTGAGCTAATGAAAAATGATGCATTCAAATCTTCCATACTAAATTCTCTTTAGCCAAAGGTACATATTGATACTGACTTTGTAAATCTGCAAGATGACAAACCTATTGTAACCCTAGGCCCTATGATCGAAGACCTAAAGGATTCATGCCCACCTTTCTGCATATCCTTGAATATCCATGATAAAGTCCTTCATGACTATCTACTAGACTGAGGAGCTTCCCATAACCTAATTCCAAAATCTTTGATGGATGAGCTTGGTCTCAGCATTACAAATCCCTACCATGATTTGTTCTCCTTTGACTCCAGAAAGGTTAAGTGCGTGGGCCTCATCAAAGACCTTTTTGTAAACCTATCTCAGCTACCTTCAAAAAGCATCATGATGGACATTGTAGTGGCTGATATCCCTCCCAAATTTGGTCTCTTGCTATCTCGATCATGGAGTAAAACACTAGGGGGCACCCTTCAGATGGACCTTACATATGCCACAATCCCCGTGTTTGGAGGAGAGACCAAGATGCTTTACAAAGAAAATCAGCTTCCCTACATCATAAGCAATGAAAGGAATTCAGTGAACCACCCCATCTATGCAGTATACGCTGATTTTGGATCATGCATTCTGCAAATAGATGATTCTCAGCAAACACCAGTCCAGCTTACCAAGCCCACCTGTCAGCAACCCGAAGAAGTGACCACAGCAGTCTGGAACATGTGTTTTGATGGGGCTAGCACTCAAAGCTCAGCAGGTGTAGGTGTAGTATTGATCTCTCCATCCAAATAGAATATGCATCTGTCTTATAAGCTTTACTTTAAAACCACTAACAATATAGCAGAATATGGAGCCTTGCCGCTAGGAGTTAAAGTTGCCAAGGAGATGGGGATCATGTGCATGAGAATCTTTGGAGATGCAAACCTTATTATACAACAGGTCAAGAACACTTTTCAAGGAAAAAATGTCAGACTGAAGGTCTACAAGGACAAGGTATGGAAACTCAGATACTCATTTATGTTTTTTTAACTATCATATATACCTAGGGATTTGAATCACCTGACTATCCCCTGGCTGTCTCTGCAAGTCTGTTTATTCCTCCTTTACCTCCTAAGCTCAGCTATGATGTTCAGGTCAAGTACAGACCTTCCCTGCCAAATAATGTCAAATTTTGGAAGGTGTTTGAAAATGATGATGAGCTTAGTAAATTCCTTCAGCTAGTAGATGAATTCTCTAATATACATATAGATCAGGAAAACCTAAACATGGAGGAATCCCAACAACTCAAGTTGAAAGATAAAGTAGTTGATCAGAATATTGTCCAATTACCCAGCAATTATATACCTCGGGGTCTAGTACCTCTGGAAGAGATTTTTTATCATAATGACATCCCTTTTAAGTCTTCCAAAAAGGAGCAAGACCCTATTGTCCAAGAGCAAAGCATAGGTAGCCAAATCCATTAAAAACTAATTAATCTTTCCACTGAGTTGACTATTGATCAGAGGTCCAAATTTTGCATCCTGATAAAAGAATTGCTGATATCTTTGCCTGGGGGTACAGTGACCTGAAAACCTATGACACCAATATCATCCAGCACAGGATTCCTTTGGATAAGGACACCATCCCTTTCAAGCAGAAGCTGAGATCCATCAGTCCTCTCCTACTACCTATAATTGAAAAATAATTCCATAAGCTCCTCAAAGCCAAAATCATAATTGCCCTCAAGTATTCCAAGTGGATTGCAAACCTAGTGGTGGTAAGGAAGAAGAATGGGGAAATCAGGTTGCGTGTGGATTTTAGAAACCTGAACAAATGTTCCAAAAAAGACAACTATCCACTGCCCAATATGGAACACCTGTTGCAAAGAGTCTCAGGGCCTAGTGTCATGTCATTCCTAGATGGCTTCCCTGGATACAACCAAGTTGTTGTGCACCCTGATGACCAAGAGAAGATTGCTTTTACCACCCCCTGGGGCACTTTCATGTATGCTAAAATTCCATTTGGGCTGATGAATGCTAGGGCTACTTTCCAAAGAGCCATGGACCTAGCTTTTGTAGGGTTGAAAGATAAATTTGTGCTTATATACTTGGATGACCTAACTGTTTACTCTCACAGCTATCATGACCATTTGCAGCATTTGAGGAGGGTATTTCTAAAGTGCAGGAGGTTTGGAATATCACTCAACCATAAGAAGTCCCAGTTTGCACTTAGTGAGGGGAAACTCCTAGGTCACATAGTCTCAAATGAAGGTGTAAAGATTGATCTGGTAAGAGTGGAAACAATCCAGAAGCTGTCCATACCAAGATCAAAAAGGGATATTCAGTCCTTTTTGGGTAAGATAAACTTTGTCAGGAAGTTCATCCCTAATTTCTCTGAGCTGGTAAAGAACATAACAGCCATGCTGAAAAAGGATGTAGAAATAAAATGGACTGGACATGAAAGAAGCTCTTTCGAATACATCAAGAAGGATATCATCGAGGCCCCAACCCTGATTAGTCCGGACTATACCAAGAGTTTTTATATTTTCTCCTTTGCATCATATGACATAGTGGCAGTTGTGCTGTTACAAAAAGATGATGAGGGTCTCGATCATCCAATTGCATTCTTCAGCAAAACCTTGAGAGATGCTGAGCTAAAGTATGATCCAATTGAGAAACAGGCTTATGCTCTCATCAAGTCATTGCAGACCTTCAGGATTTACATTCTCCATGCAAAATTTCTTGCATATGTCCCTTCAGTTGATGTGAAGGATGTTTTGACTCAGCCTGACATTGATGGAAAGAGAGCTAAGTGGATTGCCAAGCTCATTGAGTTTGATAAAGAGGTGAATCCCACTAAGCTAGTAAAAGGACTAGGTCTAGCCAAACTCATGGCTAAATAAAACTGTGAACTAATGGGGATAAACTTCACTTGTGTCAATTCAGAAAAATTACAAATTGTAGTAGCAGCAGAGGGAATTCAAGATCATAATGACATTCAACCAATGGCTGAAAACCTGTCTTCATGTGAGTGGTACTCAGGTATTATTCATTTTTTGTAGAAATTAGAAGTTCCTCCTTGTCTCACTCCTAATCAAGCACGAGCTCTTCAATTAAAATCTGTTAGATTCTGCATAGTTGATAAACTATTGTACTAGAAAGATCTGTCTCGGATTTTGTTGAGATGTCTAGATAAAGAAGAATCAGATCAGGTCATGCATCACTTTCATTCCAGCACATGTAGGGGCCATCATTATTGGAAGACCATAGTCCACAAGATCTTGATGGCAGGGTACTATTGGTCAGTCCTTTTTGCTGATGTATGTACCTTTGTAAGGGCCTGTGACTAGTGCCAAATATTTATAGGGAAGCAGCAGCTCAAATCCTTGCCCCTTAGGCCTATTGTAGTGAATGGGCCTTCCCAGCAATGGGGTTTGGATTTCATAGGTGAAATAAATCCATCTTCCAGTGGGCAGCATAAATGGATCCTAGTAGCCACATACTACTTTACCAAGTGGATAGAGGCAGTACCCACCAAGAATGCCACTCATTGGGTCATCATGGAGTTTTTATGTGAGAATATCTTTAGTAGGTTTGGATGCCTAGTAAGGTTAGTGACTGATAATGCACTAGCTTTCCAAGCCGGGGAATCGGTTAGAATGTTTGAGTCAATGGGAATTCAGCTGGTGCATTCCACATATTATTATTCTAAAGGCAATGGGCTGGTTGAGTCATTCAACAAAAGCTTAGTCAGGATCATCAGAAAACTATTGGAGACAAATCAGAAAAGATAGGATTATAAGCTAAAGTTTGCTTTATGGGCTGATAGGGTAACAGACAAAAGATCTATAGGGACTTCTCCATTCAAATTAGTTTATGGTACTGTGGCCATTTTTCCCATTCTGCTAATTCTCCCAGTGGAAAAATTCTTTCAGGAAGAGGAAGATGAACCAAATGATATGGCGAGGAGGATGATGGATTTGGTGGAGTTGCAGCAAGTCAAGGAACAAGTGACTGGAAAATCAAAATCCCATCAATAGAGGATCAAGGTCATGTTTGAAAAAAGGGAAAAAGTGGACAACTTTCAGGTTAGAGATTGGGTCCTCAAGTGGGATATTGTCAGGCAGGACAAGGGCAAACATGGAAAGTTTGACTCTTTATGGATTGGCCCTTTTGTCATAGCTCAGGTACAGAATAATAACACCTTCAAATTGCAAAATCTAGAAGGGGAAGAGGTGTTTAATGGCCCAGTGAATGGGTGTTTTCTGAAACTTTACTTTATCTAAGGCTCTAAGGCCTTGTTATTGTAAATTAGTAGTTAGTAGGTTGTTTTTGCTTGAAAAATAAAATCCATGCCCAATGGAACATTAAATGATAGTGTTAAGTTTTTAGTTGTTTTCAAGGAAAGGAATTTTGGTCTGGGGTTCTTGGGACCTCACAGGGAGGTTCCCATCCCCAAGTAAGAGCCAGATGTTATCTCCAAAATAAATTTATTTTTATAGTATGAATAATTCGAGTCATGTGATGAAAGATTTGAAGATGACTAATAAATTGAAGGTCTCTTTTTGTGCTATGGTTGAAGAAATTGAAAGTTTTAGCTTTTTGTGGCTTAGGTGGGGTTCTTAATAGCTCATTAGCCACCGAAAGGCATTGTTTCGGCAGCTAACAGTTTAATGTAGGATAATGGTTAACCACTGAAAGCAAGCCCGAGTGAGTCAATGGTGAAAGCACTTTCGGTGGCTTAGGCGAGACTTCAGACATATCATTAGCCACCAAAAAGTGTTTCTTTTGGCAGCTTAGCAAACAATTCAAGAAGCATGTTAACCATCGAAAGCAGGAAAAAAGGTGTTGGGGAAAAAGTAGTTTTGGTGGCTTAGGTGAAAACCCTTACGTTTCATTAGCCATCGAAAGGACAGGATTTCGGCAGTTAAAAGGAATATTCGACGAGGCCATTATCCACCGAAAGCTGAGTTTCACGATGACATTGGGAAAACAGTTTCGGTGGCTTGGGTGAAAGGGATATCATTTCATTAGCCACCGAAAGCCATCTTTTCATCGGCTAGCAAAAAAATTCCCGAAGGCTATTAACCACTGAAAGGGTAAAAAAGAGAAACAGTTAGAAATCTATCAAATCAGACCCCATCAACAAAATAACGATCAGTAAAGGGCATGATAAACCACCAAAAGGATAGGAGGCTACATAAGTGCATGGGGAATTGAGAAAGCAGGTCGTTATCTGAAACTGATAATGACTGATGTGTTGAAACCCTCCTTCTCCCTCCATCTGTCCACCGAACTATAGAAAAGCCAAATGAGTGTCCAAGGTTGATTTTAACATAATTGTTGGGAAGGGGTCTCGAAAATATCAAAAAAGAGCCATCACCCTCTAACCTCAGCATCAATCATGTAGGATAAAGATGTCATAATCAGTGCCAAATATTCAATACATCCCACCCTCGAATTTTCCATTTCTCTCCACCAGAAATCCATCTCAGAGAAGCATCCTGCTAAAACACCATCCTAAAGAACTTGAATTTATTTTTTGCAGGTACCCAGGAGTAGCATTTAGCAAGATGAAGAAGGGAGGACCTTCTCTCAGGTAGGAGTTGGGAGACATTAGCTACCTGGAGGCACATCCAGAGGTCTGTCAATTTTTTAAGGATGCTGGCTGCTATAGGTTTTGTGAGAAGATTCAAGGTTCATACCAGCAGGTGGTTGAGTAATTTCCCTCTCCTTCGATGGCTCCAAGGAAATCATAGGTAAAGAAGAATTATTGATAGATGAAACCCTAATTACTGAATTGATTGAACTCCCTAGCACAGGAGAGAAGTGGTTTAAGACTACCATAGCAAAAGATGTAGAGTTCAGATCTTACCTGAAGCCTGAGCATAGGGAGGTGGTGTGGAAGAAAAGTGTACCATCCTCCTAGCTACAAGAGAGGTGGAAGCAATTGCTGAAGGCCATTGTGGTCTACATAACATGTGAAGGGAGATATAACAGAGTTATGATTTACCATTTTAAATTGATGAACCACTTCACAGGGAGAAGCCCACTGAATTTGCCTTTTTACTTACACAAGAGTTTGGCAAAGATGGCACACCAGGTGAAGGCCTAGCCAACCAAGATTGCTAGAAGACTGTCTCATCATGGCCTTATCGAACTGTTGATCCAAGAATTGTTGAAAAGGAGGAATATGGCATGGCCTTATTTCCTATTTTGGAATGGTTTTAAAACAGGCCTTCATCTAGAAAAAAAGGGAAGTCTCCTGCCAAAAAGTATAGCACACCAAGAAGTGGGAAAATAAAGAGAAGGGTTATATCCCCAGTAGCAGCAAAACAGCCTCCTTCCTCTTCCAAATCAAAGAAGGTTAAAAGAAAATTAGATTTCAGTGAGAAGGGCCAGGAAGTCAAAACACACAGTGAGAACATTTTGAACCTGCCCCACTCAGATTCAGAAGAGGAACAAGAGGAAGGTGCATACCTAGCTTTGCAGGTTGTAGAAGAGATCGAAGAACTACCATCACCTACACCAAAAGAGCAAGATGAACGAGCAAAGAAGGCTTCCTCTAGAAATCCCAAGACTCAAAAGATAAATAAGTTGCTGAGGAAAGTATATGACATGGAAATTTTGGTCAGAGAGGTAAAGAGAAATAATGCTACATTGACCATTAGGAACAAGCTACTGCGTAAATCTTACCTAGAGCAGAGAGAAAGGTATATTTTCCTAAAGAGACTAAATAAAAGGTACCTAAAATACAACACAATATTGTATAGGATGATTAGTCTTCAGAAACTGCAGATGAAGGAGGCCAAGCTAAACCCAAGTATCCACCTCACATTGGAAACCCTAGCTAAAGCTGCAGTTAGCCTTCAGCCTCCAGAAGCAAGCCAGGCTACTGTTAACCCTCCTAATATAGAGCATGCTGAAGAAGAAAGCTAAGCAGACAATATGGAAAGAACAATTTTGGAGGAAGCCTAATAATTTTTTAAGAACGGGGATTTTGATGGCTTAGGCAGACACTGAAGCAGTTCATTAGCCACTGAAAGCGCTATTTTCGGCAGCTTACCGCTCTGATATTTTGGCCTCTTAACCACCGAAAGTAGACAGAGGCATAAGATCAATTTTTGACATGCAGGACCAGTTTTGGGTGAACATGGATGGCTCAAGGACGAAGTATAAAGATGAAGTACCCTAAAGAAAACATCAAGGAAGGTATGCTTCAGTTTTGCTATGACATAACAGTAGAAAAGGTCACCAACACTCAACTGTCAAAGTGAAACAGTGACTTAATCAGCAGAAGACCAGTGGCAGTGATTACCAATACTTACTTTAGTTATTAGGAAGTTCAAATAGTGAACGAATTCTACATATAGTTAGACTAGTAGTTAATTAGGGTTTTTGACCTAATTATGCAAAAAACAATTATAGTCGCAGGGCAGAATTTCAGATAGTGCAATTCGGTAAAGTGGTTTGGCTGAGCCAAGAGAATCGACATGTGAGATGATACACAAAAACCCAATGAATATAAGGAAGATGCTATCGGGGGGAATGTCTGAATTGGAAATGTTGAGACAGATTATAATGGGAGGAGGTTTCAAGATACTCCTCCAGATTTTTCTTCCACTGTGAGAAGCCTAAGGGTGGAGAAGCAAAGTCATAGGGTAGACAGTGAAATATAGGTTAACATGTTGGAGGAGAAGAATCAGTTGAATGCAGCCATACTGAAAATTTTAACAGAAATTCAGAGGTAGATGAACTCTGGGGACCAGACAGTGAAATTAGAAGGAAGTAAGAGCAGTGCTAGAGGAAGAAAGAGATGTCCTAGTGGGTCATATGAATCTGAAGGATCCACTGGTGATTCCAGTTCCTCTTCTTGCGAGGATAGGAGAAAGAGACGCTACCAGAACCTTTCATGTGATGAGTTTAAGAAGGCAAGGTATCCTACCCTCAACGGTGAGATAAAGAATGGTCAAGAAACTGAATCTTGGCTCCTTGGGATGAGGAAATATTTCCAAGTCCAAGACACTTCAGGAAATATGAAGGCTAGAGTAGCCATCTTCAATTTGACTGGAAGAGTATCCATATGGTGGGAGTACTTCAGGAAAGTGAATAAGATTAATGAAAGGCAAATTGTGTGGAAACAGTTCCAGAATTATTTCAAGGAGAAGTACCTCTCTGAAAGGTACTATGATAATAAGATCAAAGAATTCCATGAACTGAGATTAGGACAGCAGACCATGGAAGAGTATGCAAATAAGTTCTTGCAGCTATTGAGGTATGCTAGGTACTTCAAAGATGAGAAGGTGAAAATCCAGAATTTTCTAAGTGGATTGCCTCAGTCTTACAAAGACAGAATTGAGTTTTATGAACCTAGAAATCTGAAAGAAGAGATAAGGAAAGATAAGTATTACTATGAGAAAATAAAAGGAAAACATGATTATCATAAGACATGGAAGGACAAAAATAATGAGAAGTTTTACCAAAGAAAAAAGGGTTTCAAACCTTCTAACTTCAGGAATCCACATAGGCAGCCATCCCAAGTAGAGAAGTAACCAGCTAGAGTGGTGGTCGAAGAGCCAAGAGATCCACAACAGAACAAACGATTCTAATGTTGGAAATGTGGAGGACCCCACATGCGCAGGTATTTTCCACTTGAGAATGAGAATGCAAGGCCATATTACAACATTCAAGAGGGAGAAACAATGGGTCAAGTAGCAAGGGTCATCCCTATAATCTATGCAGCACTAGAGGACCGTTAGGTAGATCACCAGTCAAATGTGTTTGAAGTTGCAAGTAAGATTGTTGAGCAATATTTTTCCATTTTGATTGACCCTGGTTCTACTCACAGTTACATTGCTCCTAGAGTAGTGGAGATTTGTGCTTTTAAGAAAGTAAAGAATAGAAAATTGTGGTTAGTTCAGCTAGCCACTGGAACTAAGAGAAAGGTTAGTGAAGTGGTGGAAAAATGTCCATTGGTGATGAATGGATTGGTCACTTATGTATATATGAATGTTCTACCACTTGGTTCCTATGAAGTTCTCATTGGAATGGATTGGTTAGAAGCTCACAGGGTAAATCTTGACTATTACAATAAGAATTTTGAATGCATGAATGAAGAAGGGAACCCAATAGTTGTAAGAGGCATTCCAAAGGTGATTTCTGTGAGACAAATTTCAGCAATGTAGTTGAAGAAGTTTTGTAGGAACGGTTATAGAGTGTATGCAGCTCATGTTGTCAAGGAAGCATAGAATGAAACTATTAGGTTGGAGGACTATCCTTTATTGCAAGAATTCAGGGATGTTTTTCCTGATGAGATTCCAGGGCTTCCTCCAAAGAGAGACATTGACTTCACAATTGAACTTGTGCCAGGAGAAGCACCAGTGTCCAAGACACCCTACATGATGAGTACACTAGAAATGCTAGATATGGAGATGAAACTGCAAGAGTTGTTGGAAAAGAAGTATATCAGGTCGAGTGTGTCTCCTTGGGGAGCACCAGTTATGTTTGTGAAGAAGAAAGATGGTACACTCAAATTGTGTATTGATTACAGACAACTGAATAAAGCCACTGTGAAGAACAAATATCCTTTGCCTATAATTGATGACCTCTTTGATCAAATGATAGGAGCAAAGGTATTTTCCAAGATTGACTTGAGTTCTGGCTACCATCAGGTGAGAATAAAGGATGAATACATTCATAAGACATCCTTTAGAACAAGGTATGGACATTATGAGTTTGTAGTGGTCCCATTTCATCTCACAAATGCACCAGCTACATTTATGTGCCTTATGAACAGTGTCTTCAACAGGTATTTGGACAAGTTTGTTCTTGTTTTTCTTGATGACATTCTTATTTATTCTAAGACTAAGGAAGAGAATGAAGAGCATCTGAGATTGACATTACAATTGCTTCGGGAACCTAAGCTGTATGCAAAGTTGAGAAAGTATGACTTCTATAAAGATAGAATTCAGTACTTGGGTCACATTATCTCAGAAGAGGGTATACCTGTGGACCATGACAATATTGAATCCATTATGAATTGGCCTACTCCAAGAAATGTGATAGATATAAGATCTTTTATGGGAGTTGCAGGATACTACAGGAGATTCAGTGAAGGATTCTCCAATGTTGCACATCCCATCACTTCTTTGAAAAGGGAGGGGATAAAGTTTTAATGGACATCGAGGTGTGAAGAAATTTTTCAGATGTTGAAGACTCTTCTCAGAAGTGCACCAGTCTTGAAATTTGCAGACCCAGAGAAAGATTTTGTGGTGTGCACTAATGCATGCGGTCAAGGACTTGGATGAGTTTTTAT
This sequence comes from Pseudotsuga menziesii, assembly GCA_001517045.1. Taxonomy (NCBI): domain Eukaryota; kingdom Viridiplantae; phylum Streptophyta; class Pinopsida; order Pinales; family Pinaceae; genus Pseudotsuga; species Pseudotsuga menziesii. Next base: position 200,114 of record LPNX010117842.1, on the reverse strand, counting down.
GCAAGACAACCACGTAATATTTTATGAGTCAACAAATTTGAAGGAGCATGAGAAGAACTATGCCACTCATGATCTGGAACTTGCCATAGTACATTCTCTTAAGATGTGGAGGCATTACTTGATGGGAAGAAGATTTGAGCTAAGAACTGACCATTATGGTCTGAAGTATTTGTTTAAGCATCCTACTCTAAATGCTAGGCAAGCTATATGGTTGGAGTTTTTATGTGAGTTTGATTTTTAAATCAACCACATAAAAGAAAAAGAGAATAAGGTAGCCGATGCACTCAACAGGAAGGTGTAGGAAATGCATGTGGCATATCTTGGTATTTTCCAGTCCAATTTGAGACAGTAGATTGTTAATCATGCTGTTGAAGATGAATTGTATGTGCAGTTAAAAGACAAGTTGCAGTAGCAAATCCTTGAAAAGAAGTATGAGGGATATAAATTAGAAAAATATGGACTCCTTACTTATAAGAAAATAATTTATATTCCAAATGTAGCAGAATTGAGGAAGGTTGTTATGGATGAGATCCATCAAGCTCCATATTCTGGGCACCCAGGATATCAGAAGACAATTGCTATAGCTAGAAAGCAGTACTTTTGGCCAGGAATGAAAAAGAACATGGTTGAATATATTGCAAGGTGCATGAAATCTCAGCAGGTGAAGGTTGAGCATCAACACCCAGCAGGTTTGTTGCAGCCTTTGCCAATTCCAGAATGGGAATGGGAAGTTATTTCGATGGACTTTATTACAAGATTTCCAATGACTTGGAGACAACATGATTCCATCATGGTTGTAGTGGACAAGTTGACAAAGGTAGCACATTTTATACCGGTTAAGTATACGCATAAGACTAATGACATTGCAAAGATATTCATGAAAGAGATTTTCAAATTGCATGGATTTCCTAAGGCAATAGTCTCTAACAGAGATGTCAAGTTCACTTCCAATTTTTGGAAGGGATTGTTTGCATATTTGGGGATGAAGTTGAATTTCAGCACTGCCTACCATCCTCAGATTGATAGGTAGGAAAAGATAGTTAACCAAGTACTTGAAGACATGCTTCGCATGTATGTGATGAACAAACCAACCAAGTGGGAAGATTATTTACACTTGGTAGAGTTTGCTTATAACAATGGACAGCAAGCATCCTTGGGGATGAGTCCATATGAAGCTTCGTATGGTAGGAGGTGTAGGACAACAGTGACTTGAGATAATCCAGTGAACAGGGTTGTGCTTGGTCCATAATTGCTCAAGGAGATGTAGCAGAAGGTTGTAAATATCAGGCAAAATCTGAAAGCAGCCCAGGACAGACAAAAAATCTATGCAGATAAGCATAGGATGAACATAGAGTTCAATGTTGGTGATCATGTTTACCTCGGAGTGAGGGAAAAGAAGAGTTCCTTGAAGCTTGGAAGCTGCGCCAAGCTGTCAGCTAGATACTGTGGACCGTTTGAAGTGCTTGAAAGAATAGGGCCAGTTGCATATAGACTTGCATTGCTTGCTAGAACTAGGGCTCATAATGTTTTTCATGTTTCTTTTCTTAAGAGATATGTACATGATCCTAACCATGTGATAAATTGGGATGTGATTCAGGTGGAACCCAAGGGAGAATTCCAAATTGAGCCAATGTGCATCCTCGCCAGGAAGGTCACAATGCTATGGAACCAAGCCAAGGGGAAGGTAAAGGTGCAATGGGAACACTACGGTCCTGAAGAGGCTACATGGGAGCTGGAGGATGCCATGCAATTGGCACATCCATTTTTGTTCACTTCTGCAGAGCACTGAGGACAGTGTCAGCTTAGCATTTTTGTTCAATTTTGTAAAGCACTAACGATAGCGTTGTTGAAGGGGGAGGGGAATATAACACTCCAGTTTTGAACCCATTTTCATTAAATATATATGATGAAATATTGTATGGAATCATGGAAAGGAGCTCAAGGCCAAGGCCCTGCCATTGATTGATGTTTTGTGTATAGGTGACCAAGGTTGATGCCTACAGTTTATGGTGCTAATTCAAGCACAGTATATAATTTTGTACGTCATATAAATATGCAATTTAGTTAAGAACCCACAACCAGCTATGTCAATGCAACAAATAATGAGATGGGGGCATGATTTCCTAAGGAATGGGGAGGGGGGATGTTTAACCTTGAGCCATGGGGGAAAAGCCATTTGTCAAAAGAAAACACCGAGAAAAGGTATGCCCATTTTCCCCTCATGCACTCATGTTTTCATCTTCCCTCACGTATTGGGGAGCAGCGAGATGTTTTGATCATACATTCTTCATGCTTTCAGTTTCTGTGTTTTTTTCTCATTGTGCATGCCCAGTACATCATCTGTCTTTCACCCAAAAATGTTGTTGTAAATTTAGATCATTCCCTATTTCATCATGTGCATGTGCATTGTGTGTTCATCCTATTTGCAGAACCATGTTTTATTCTGTGTTGTTCACCTATTGTTACCATCCTGAGCATTGTTGTGCAATGGTCTCCTCTGTCACAGAGCAAGTGGAAGCTTGTTTTCCAGTGTTAATATTGTGTTATGTTGTGTGCGCATATTTGGCCTTGGTCTAAAATGATCTGGAGTGGAATTGGACCTGGTGTAGGAAGGAACCTCACAAATAGATCTAGATAGACTGGTTTTCTTCTTTGCACACCCTAAACAGCACTAGAAGGGAAGGCATAGCCTAAGGGACTCTGTAGTAGAGAAGGGGATGTTTCCTTGTGTTGGGTGTGTAGATGTTTTAGGAGCCAAGCATGATCTAGTGCAGGCATCCACAGCTCGGTGGTTGAGCTCACTAGCTTAGCAGTTCAAGTTTTCCAGTTCCTTTACAGCCTAATAAACCCATATGTTAATTGGTTTGGCTAGTCCTTAATGAGAATATTGGCTTGACTGACTGCAGTCTGATAAACCAACAGTATATTGGCTTGTTTTTCTATATCCTAATAAACCCAAATGTGTTGGCTTGGATGAGTTTAGTTGTATTCTTGGCTATCTGTGAGCCTACTCATATTCCTTATTCATTGTGGGAATCATGCCCAGCTTGGGGGTGGCAGTGCTACTGAGAGATTGAGGAGTGCACTAGCCTATGGTTGGGTGGAACGTTACAGCGACGTAGATGGTTGCGGAACAAACTTCTTTCAAAGATAAGTATCTCTCTGTTAATCTCCGCAAATGGTATTTGCTTCATGAAATATGATGAATATGTTTAATATGTTGAATTGATGAATTGCTTCCATTGTATAATTTCAATTTTATGCATCTGTGTATGTTTCTTTCAATACATTTTTAAATTAAGTTATGGGACTTATATGGTCGGATTTGTGATGGTCTGAACGATCACATCTACCCAAGCCTTCTGTTAGCAGGTTTAATTTCCGCAAAAAATTCCCTCCACAAACTTTCCTTTCCACAACTTGCGGGATATGGGATGCGGGATGCGGAAACGACCTTCTGTAAACTTTGTTCCCCGCATATTTTCCTTCGGAAAATATCCCTTCCGCATGCAGGATGTGGGATGAGGGAATGCAGGATGCAAGATGCGATGTCATGATCTCTAGTTCCGCAATTTATTATTTTCGCGATAGTCTATTCTGCATTCAATATGCAGAATGAAGAATGTAGGATGCAGGATGGGGGACCGCAATTTTCATATTTCCCCGATTCCATAGATTCAAGTTTTCTGCACTATTGACTCTTGCGGGATTGATTCTCTATCGTCGATATGTTTCCAGATGTGGAACGGATTGTGACGATCAATTCCTATCGTGATTTTCTCTAATGTTTGATCTCCTCTGATATTTCTTCATAGGTTGTTGGATTAAGCACTAACAGAATCAATTTCTCTGCTATTGGAGAAGTTAGAGAATTTATTAAGAGATGGATAGATTGAAATTCGAGCATATGGATGCACATTCATCAAATTTGTGGGACTATGCTCGCATTTCTCCTCAGAGGTGGGAGGGGACATGACACCCACTATCTCGGTGAATCCCCAACAGGAACCTACCATTAAAGTAATTGCTTATCTGAATGACTTTGTCACTCACTCTAGCAAGAGAGTGGATCATCCATCCCACTTTTGGTTTGTGTTTGAAAGACAAAAGCACCTGTTGGTATTTATCATTTTGAATAAGCAAATCATAGTTGACCCCTTAATGGTTTAGGTAATACTTCAATTGCCTCCCTCGTGCTCATTGACCACTTAAGCTGGTACCTTGTACACTATTGTATATATTTTTATATAGTTTCATTTTGTTTACCCACTTTTTCATAGTTTTTCATTATACTTTTAGGCCTAATGTTATAGTGTGAGATATTTTTTGATGGAATTTCTCCAAACCTTAGTGAATTTTAACATTTTCAAACATGTTCGTGCCTCCAGTAGGTTTATATCGCTATTGGAATATAGGATAGGGTATCACTCGACCTTCATTATTGCATTATCCTATGACCATGATCCATAAACCTTAGGTAAAAACCTACTTTTCAATGACATGAAACCTTCCAGCTACTTCTAGAAGTGTCGTTATTTAATCGACAATGCTTTCCCGACCATGGGTACCCTAGTTAGAAACTGTTTTTTCATTCAGTTCCCATGTCGAAGCTCCTACTTAGTTTTGGGAATCCCTTATAGTCCCTTCATGTATTTGAGTAGAAACCTCATGTTACTTCTTATCTCTTATTCTTAGCCATCATTCACAAGGACTCCACTTTTATATCAAGTTGTGAATGCATATCATCAATCTACTTATCTTATTGAGCCTAATGTCGGCTCCCTACTTCGTTGTTATAAACCAAATCACCCGAGCATGGCTCAATCCTATCCAACCAGAGAATATTATTCATCCTTTGTAGATTTATTACCCTTTACCCTAGAGAAACATCCCCCTGAGTGTCCTTATCCTACACACATTTCCTTGAATTAAGCATAGATATGTTCCACTGCTTGGGACTATTTTAATTTCCCATGACACTTGTTTCCTCTCTTTTGTACTATAATAATGTTTTATTATTTTTCAATCTTTCATGATATGAAAAAGACCCAAAAAAACATAAAAAGACGTACAGGAAATGATATTATCTTATGTTGGTAGTTGTTGTGTCACCTTTGAACAGAGCACAGTTTTTGGGTCCATCCATCATGGGTCAAGTTTCAGTTTGGCCTTAGGAAGATGTACTTGTTATTCAAAACTCACTCCAACAATTGGTTAAACTTTATGTCTGTATTAAGCCTCTATTGATGCCTCTTGCATCATAGAGTTATCTCAGTATTTGTGCTTAAGTCTATGTTGCATAAGTTTATCCATCTTCATTATTCTCTTCTTAAAATGAAGCCTTTATCCTGAGTCATCCACTCCTCAAGGCTCTTGACTTTGCATGTCATCCATATTGGTATCGTATAGAATTTTCTTCCTACCTTGCACCCTGGGCCTACTTTCATCATTGGTAGGTGACCTTGAACTCAGCAGATGAAATATCATCATTGGTTGCTGATTGAGTGGTTTCCCTTGTGCTCAATGGCAAGGAATCCATTCACACATTGGGATTTGTTTTTATATATTGGTTTCCATTAGAACTTATTGGTGGTTTCCTTTCCTTTATCAACAGTTTTCATCATTGGTTTCTATTCAAAGGGTCTCTTTCGCATGCTACTTTCATCTGGTATGCATGAGAGATGCACATGGTTATTGGTTCGTGCACATCCTTTTCGTTTGATTTCTTCCAAATTATTTATCCTAACTGTGTACCTTATGTATTTTGATGTGGTATGCCCTAATTCCCTCCTTCTAGCATTCCATTCAATCAAATTCGTATCACCTATTCTAGAATCAAGACCTAGAGTCAGTTGAGTACCTTGATACTTGCAGTCATCATTGGTATGTTCTCTCAACATTGATAATTGGGAATATGTCAACGTCTCCTAATCAATGGATTCTTCAAGTGTTCAACCTCAACACCCCTATTCTCACTTGTTGAATGTACCTGGTACCTTGACACCCATTTTCATCATATGTGGGTTGTCTCACATATATTAATGGTATGCCTTAAAACGATAATCAGACGATGTTTCATCATGTTCGACTCAAATACATTTATTCACATGATGGGATATGTACCATAAATGGTTTGCGTAGAAGACCTCATAATATGGTGTCATTCTCGTATACGCTACTACTTGTGATCGATACAGTACCTATGGGACTTTAGTGCTCATGACAAAGCAAGTGTACTCCATCCTATACCAGATGTCTTCACTAAGTTTGGAGACTAGACTCCACATATATTGTACATGGATGAGACCACTTATGACACATTTCTATTATGTATCTCATGTTTATGGCTATTGTATGTATATTTACAAGGGATTGGTGTATACTTCATATCTGTGATCATTTATTCAAAGTCGTGTATTGTAATATGTTGATGAGTGTCTAGTTCTTACGACTAGGTATTCACTATTCCATTTCTAATACTGATAATGTATTTTGGCCATCTTGATTCTCCCTCTAACCTCACACATTAGGGAGCATCTGTTATAGCATGATTTTCCACACCTTATGTGACATGCCTTGATGGTATACCATGTCCCTTTGCATACTCATTATACATCCCTTGCTCATAATATACCCGATGCTTGGTTGAAACCCTAAAATTTATATTTTTGTTGATACACGCAGGTGAACAACTTTACATCTTTCCTAAACATAGCCTTCTCCACTATAGTTGCGTACAACAGGTTTTGTGCTCAAAATTAAAAATATTTCATGGAAATTTCATGTTTTCCATGCCAAGTCATAGTGGTTACAGTCCATGACCTCCCATATACTGGAAAACGCTTCGATTCAACTCTCCATCTCCCATCTTAGGGTTATATATTGATCCATTTTGATGCATCAGAGGAGGAGAAACTTTGAGAACAAGTAAGTTGTAGTGAAATTTTGCACATTGCCATTACCTTGAGTTTGCATCCCTTTATCCTCGTTTATTGAACCTTTATGTTCATCTCACAAGATATACGTTGTCTTTGTGAAATTTTCTTTGCATGGGGAATTGAAGTCATGGAGGCCCAAATGGAGGAACTTGGTTTTTCGGTTTCGATGAGTTGTCAACAAAGGTTGTCACTTTTTACTTATGCTTTTACATTAATCAAAATTCTCTTTTCTCATCCAAAATGTTGTGCAAATGTTTATGCTAATTTCCATGGGTATATTTGCTTTATACTTATTAAATGGATTATGCTAGAGTATATTCCAGCATTTCATATATATTTTATATGCTTGGATATATTTCTTGTTGAGGACAAGTTGTAGTTGACAGGCATTGGATCGAAAGCTCAACGATGGTGTTCTTTGGATGTTTAGTTGAGGTACGGGACCTATCCTTTGTTTTTATAATTTCACATTAGTATGGCATACTTGGAATTAGAGTTGATTCTTGGTGTCACTCCATATATTGTGGTCTACCCCAATCCATAAGAATATTTTCTCTGTAACAAATAGTCATCTTTATTATCATCGGTTACCATAGATTATTGATAGATTACCCTTTCCCTGAAGCCTCAATATATCCACCACAAATATATTGTAGACTCTTTTACCATGTCAATATCACACAAATCGGAGCCTTGATATTGATTTCCCAACTTACTTATTGATTTAGTAGTCTAGCCTCCTAGCATCCACTACTGGAACCTCGTTGTGCTTTAATGGACAACTTCCAATGAGTATGGAGTTATGTGCATAAATAATTTGGTTTTTAATGGTTTATGTATGCCCCTCTATTTAAATATCATGGAGTTTCATTCACTAGATGATCGATTGTGACAAAACTCATACGTAACATTTTTTTCTCTTTTGCATAATATACTGCCTCAAGTAGCTATTTGACTGGGGACGTATACTATTTCCTATTTCGAGAGTTTTAACCACGTAGAAACCCAGTGTGTTAATTTGTAATATGTTTGTGTGAAAGGTTTCTCAAGTTTTTTAGTCTTATAGAAATATCATGTGTTAGTCGAACATGGTATTAGAAAACTTATCAAGTTCCGTTCTTGTTGTCAATCAAGATCTTGATTCGGTGTTGTTGTATGAATCAAAATATTTATTGTTTTTTTTTATATTTTTGTGCAGTTTGGGGAGGAGAGAGGTGTCCCATTATGTTTGGCGCATTGATTTCAGTTGGGAACACTTTTTCTATTACTCAAAAAGGTTTCTATTTTTTCAAGATACGACTGGTTTACCATATCCAAAGGTACAGTGTTTACATTTATGAATTTTTTTAAATATTTCTCATATTCTTTCGCGTGCATTTTTTGTATTCTTGATTTTTTACCCTTTGAGAGTTTTCTTTACTATGTATGCTCTTTGTTGTGTGATTTATGTGAACTCAGTAAACCAAAATCACTAAGAAAATTACATTTTCGGGATCAACTAACCAAGGAATCAACCCTAAATCTGAGAAATTTTGGTTTCAAAGTTTTGTTTTTTTGTCTTTGTGTAGTTATGTAAAGTATCTTGCAAACCAAAAATAAAGGTTTTGGGGTAGGAACTCTCTCCCAACAACAATAGAAATGACAACAACAACATTCTCTTCCATAATATTATTTAGTCTTTTGTTAACTCTTTTGCTTATCTTACTCAGTTGAAAGTAAGAGGCCTTGGGTTCAAATCATTTTTTTGTTACCTTTTGTAAAAGTCCATGTACTAACTTAAGTTATAAAGTAATCTTATTGTAAAAGTCTTTCCCACTTGTTTTATAAAAGTGGGTCACTTATTTTGAATCAACTTATTTGTAAAAGTGAGCTTATAAGCCAAGTTAGTAGGAGGGATTCTATAAAAAAATTCTCTCATCATAACATGGATCAAATTTTTCCTGCCATGTGGATCCTTGGCTCTTTTTTATGTGTTTCTTCAAAAAAGTATATCTTCAAAATTCGGAGTTCATTTTTTTAACACCCTATTTTTTCGATATCTTTGCATCTAGACCGTTAGTTTCTGTTTTTGAACCCATATTACCTATGTATTAGAATATAGATGCTTCATGTGATATTACCAGTACCAACTACTTCTTATGGAAATTCAATATGGAGGATATCCTATGAAGAAAGGAAATTTACCAAATCACCTTTGGAAAAGAAACTGAACACATTGTTGATGATAAGAAAATAAAATGGCACAATAAATATGACAAAGGTTGTGGTAATCAGGATGTCAATTTCTAATGAGTTATGATTCCAACTTCAATGAATCTATGAACATGACAAGGCTTGGGAAAAATTGGAAATTGTGTTTGGTAAACACAATGGTATTCTAGGTCACTAGCTTAAAAATGAATTGGTTACTTTAGATTCAATTAATTTTTCTTGCATTCAAGAAAATATATTTAAGTACAAAACCCTTAGACTCTTAATTGAAGAATAAAACATAATAAAGGAAGATAACCAATGTATATTCATATTCTTTCCAAGCTTAGTTCTGGTTATTCAGTTATTTATCTACCTTTTACTCCATGAGAGAAGTTCTAGGGATAACTACATAGAACCCAAGGTTGAATCATTTTACGATGCTTTGATTCAAAAGTAAGATAAGCTCTTACATCTTGGACTAATTAGAAATGCCAATACATCTAGCACATCCTAATTAGTGGCACAACAAAATTCTAAGTCCACTGCAACCCAAGAAGAAACTGAAGTGGACTAAAACTCTAAAACCCACATGAATTCCAGAAATTAACCACAGAAAATTGAATATTGATTGATGATTTAATTACAATGATGAGAAAACTTTTTATAGGTAAAAAATACACCGTTTCACTGAAAGGGTGTGATCCTATGTTTTAATTAATACTACATTAATATTAAAATAATTGCTCGTAATATTAGATACATAACATTGTTGTCGTCTTTTAGAATGTTTTGTCCTCAAAGCAAGGGTAAGGACGGGTATTGTTGACGAAATTGTTATGTCTCCCATGATGCGTCTTCATCTGGAAAATTCTTCCACTTAACGAGATATTCCTTGAGTGTTCTAGAACAGAGTTTTCTTTCTTGGATTTCAATGATTGCCTCAGGTTCCCAAATGACCCTTCCTTCTTCATCTAACATAGCAAGTATTGTTTGTACTATTTGATGTTTGCCCAACATTTTTTTGAGACATGATACATGGAAGACATTATGGATATGACTTTTATCAGGTAACTGTAATTTATATGCCACTTGACTAATCTTCTGGACAATCTGGTACGGTCCATAGAACTTTGGGGCCAACTTGTGTTTCCCTCCACTTTTAAGGGATACTTGTTTATAGGGTTGGAGTCTTACGAATACCCAATCTCCTACTTCAAATTCTCTTTCGGTTCTGCGTTGATCTACTTGTTGCCTCATGCGATTATGTTCCATGATTAAGTTATCCTTTAGTAATTCAATTGTTTTTGGGGATTTCTCTAGTTGGTTCCTTACTTCTAGAACATTAATATCGTTTAGAACTAACTCCTTCCAATTTGGAGGTTCATACCCATATAACACTTGGAAAGGGGTCATTTTTGCGAAGGTGTGGTATGTTGAATTGTACCACCATTCTACTAAGTGTAACCATTGAGACCAATGGTTTTGTTTATCTATTACGAAACAACGTAGATATGATTCTAAGCATTTATTTACGACTTCAGTCTGACCATCTGTTTGGGGGTGGTAAGATGAGCTCATATTGAGTGATGTACCCATTTGTTTAAAGAATTCCCTCCAAAATTTTCCATTAAATTTTGCATCTCTGTCACTGACGATGACTTTTGGGAAGCCATGCAATTTGTAGACATTTTTGCAAAATACTTCTGCAATTTGTTTTTTCGTGTCTGTTTTTTTAATTGCCGTGAAGTGAGCAAATTTGGTTAATCGATTGACCACTACAAGGATCTTGTCCTTTCCTTCTGATGGAGGTAACCCATCAATGAAACCCATTGATATCTCTTTCCATTTCTGGTTTGGAATGTGTAGGGGTTGGATTAACCCTGGGGTTAAAACATTTTCACTTTTGTTTCTCTGGCAATTGTTGCATTCTGCCATATATTGCTAGATATATTTCTACATTCCCTTCCAAAAAAATGACCTTCTTGCATTATAATAAGATTTGAATAATCCTACATGTCCGGCGGCTAGTGAAACATGGGATTATTTTATTGCTTTAACCTTGAATTTAGAGTTTGAGTTCAAATAAATCCTCCCCTTATACCAAAGAATATCGTTTTTCCATTCAAACTTGGGGTCACAGTTGGAGTTGTTAATTATATTGCTTGTTTCTGGGTCCTTGGCGTATTCACTTCATATTTCATTCAGCCATTCTGGAATTGCAACCGAGATGGAGTAAGAGGTAATATCCTCATCTTTTTTGGAGAGTGCATCTGTGACTACATTTTCCTTCCCTTTTTTGTGTATTATTCCATGTCGAACGCAACAATTTTTTATATCCACTTCTATTGTTCTGTGGACAACGTTTTCTGTTGAAGTAGGTATTGAAGACTATTATGGTCTATGCAGATCATGAATTTGCTCCCTAAGAGGTATTGTCTCCACTTTACCAATGCCTGCATAATTGCCAACATTTCTTTATCATATGTAGACTTCAATTGTTCTCGCTTGTTTAATTTCCTGCTCTCAAAAGCTATCGGGTGTTCATCTTGCATTAGTACTGATCCCAACCCATAACCTGAAGCATCACATTATATCATGAATGGTTTTGAGAAGTCTGGGGTAGCTAATACAAGTGTAGAGGACATAATTATTTTTAAGGCTTCAAAACATTTTTTTGCTTCTTCATTCCAATGGAATGCATTCTTTTTTAGAAGGTTGGATAAGGGTGCGGTTCTATGTGCATAATTCCTAATGAATCTTCTGTAGTATCCCGTTAGCCCAAGGAATCCTCTTAACTTGGAGATGTTAGTAGGTTTGGGCCATTCTGTGATGGATTTGATTTTTTCTGGATCAACCTTGACTCCTTCTTTAGATATTACATGTCCAAGATAGCTCACTTCTTCTTTACCGAACGTGCATTTGGACATCTTGGCGTAGAATTGATTTTCTTTTAAAATAGAGAGCAACTGTTCTAGGTGTGTGAGATGATCCTTCCATGTCTTACTGTATATAAGGATGTCATTGAAAAACACTAATATAGACTTCCTTAGGAACGACTGGAATAGTTTATTCATGGTTTCTTGAAATGTCGTTGGGGCGTTAGTTAGCCCAAAAGGCATTACCTTAAATTCGTAATGTCCCTCATGGGTTCGGAAAGCTGTCTTTGCCACATCTTCTAGCCTTACTCTGATTTGGTAATATCCTGACCTTAAGTCTAATTTTGAAAAGTACCTTGCGCCATGCAGTTCGTCCAACATTTCATCGATAAATGGAATGGGGAATTTGTATTTAATATTTATTTTGTTTAGTCCTCTGTAATCGATGCATAGCCTAAATGATCCATCCTTCTTTCGTACCAGTGCTACTGGTGCGGCATAAGGACTTCAAATTTCTGTAATCACTCCACGTTTCAATAAATCATGGATTAATCTGTCAATATCCATCTTATGGTGGCGTGGATACCTATAGGGTTTAACATTGACAGGGCTAGATCATGACTTGATTTCGATGACATGCTCGATCTTCCTTTTTGGTGGTAACTCCATGGGGAGGTCTTCGAATACTTTTTGTATTTTTGGATTAATCCTTAGATCTCTGGATGATCTTGTTTAACTACTTCTAAAGTTAATAATTCCATCTCATGGCATTGTACAACATATGTTGGTGCTCCTTTTCGAATTAGCTTCTCCATTTTGTGGGATGACACAATTTGCGTGCGAGGGGGTTGGAACCCATATAATTTGTATCTTTCTCCTTTCCATTTAAACTTTATAAAGTGTTCTTGGTGGTTTACTGAGTAGGTACCTAGTTTTTGCAACCACTGAATTCCTAATACTGCATCAACTCCTCCTAAGGGCACTAAATAAAATTCTGACTCAAGGTTATAGCCTTGTATTTGCAGCTTAACTTTGTGGCATTTCCATACTTTTTCGATCTTCTTTCCATCTGCTACCATTACTTTCATGTTGGGTACTGGATATATGAAAAGTTTAAGCCTCTTTGCAACACTTACGTCAATGAAATTATGGGTGCTTCCTATGTCGAATGGGACTACAACATTGTTATTTTTTATATGCCCTTTTAATTTTAATGTTTGTGGTTGGTGTATTCCTGTTATGGCTGCAATTGATATTTTGGGAGTTTCTTCATCTTCTGAATCTAACAAGGGATTTTCAATGTCACGAGTTTCTTCTATGTTGGATTCATCACTATCTGACTTGTCTCCTTCTTTTTCTTCACATTGATATAAGTTCTTAGTGGTATCCTTTTTTAAACATCTGTGTCTTGGGTCCCACTTCTCTTCGAAATACTTACACTTTCCTTCTTTAATCCGCTGGGCTTCTAAGGTGGTTTTGTTGTCATTCCTCAGATGTGGTGGCTGGTATTTGGTGTCAATTTTTTTATTTGGAATAGATCTTCTATCTTTATCATGGTTTTTGTTCCACGCTTTTTTTAATTTTTCTTCAATGATTTTAGCCTTGCGTCCTGCCTTGTCCAAGGTTGATACATTAGTAGCTCTAGTTCATCTCTTATATAGGATTTTATTTCGTACACATAAGTCTTGAGGCATTGACTGTCTATGAGTTCTGGCACACATGTCGCCAGGGTTTCCCATTCGTCGGTGTATTCATCAACATCGCCTTTTTTCTGCAGTCTGGTAAGTTTTGTGAAGAAGTATTTTTCTTTTAAGTCTTCAAACCTGATCCAGATTTATGCGTGAACGAAATGAAAGAACATATACAGAGTCATAATAAGAGACATTTTGCAAAGATAACAGAGATACAGTAAAAACATATTCTATTAAATGGCGGAAATAGAACAGACTGTAATACAATTGCTAGAATGGTGGTAGCTCTCTCTGAGAAGAGATGTGGCTGCTACGCTCATTCGTGCCAAGATGAATACAAAATGAGGCCAAAGGGGCTTATTTATAATAATAATGAGGTGAGAACCCCAAAAGTCCCGAAACGTAACCCTAGAAGACGAACCGTCATAAAGTTTGCGGCCCCAAGGTGGTAAGTTGAACAGTCAACTTCCCGGGGTCATAACTTTTGCATACAATCTCCGATTTGGGCGTTCGAGAAATCGTTGGAAAGGTTGGTCTAAGATTTACAACTTTTGGTCAGCCAAATGAATGCCGATGGAAACCATTTGGCCCCGAATCTCCAAAAAACGTCGTTTAAGGCCTCAAAACGGCCCCGGAAGTTTAGGACTCGAAAAACTGCCGAAAAATAACTAGCAAACTGCCACAATGGACAATTGTTTTGAGCCAGTGGAATAGGTGGGTGGCCACTGATCTCCATCTGGATCAATCCTCCCTCCTTAGGAAGCAATGGTCTCCATTGCGTCGAATCCCGTATCATATCTCGAACAGTGTGTTGAGTTGATCTCCTGGTGCGACATTTGTTGAAGTGAAGAGGCTGCTTTTCTTTGGCATCTCGAGAGGGCTGTACTTGTTGTCTGGATGATTTGTTTCTGGATGAGCACCTTGAATGCGTGGCCTTGCATTGTAGAGGTACTCGGATAGACGAGGAAACAATGGCTCTGTCTTCTTCTTGTGTCTGATGAGCAGGGACACCTTGTGCAGAGGGTGTGGAGGTCTCTATGATCTTATGTTCTCCTTCAGACGCAATTGTGAAGAGGAATAATTTTCTGATGTGGGAGTTTATCTTCCTACCCTGCGAGACTGTAGTAGGTGCAACTATCTCTGGGATTCGGTAGAGTTGTCCTCCCAAAGTGACAATGACACTGCGAGGCCGTGACTCATATACAGCATGACGTTTCCACATATATGGTTGTCCTAAAAGAACATCACAGACTTCAAGTGGGGCTACATCACACAGTACCTCGTCTTGGAAAGGCTTGATGCCATATGGTAGGAGGCATTGCTGAGTAATGTGGATACCGCGTCCTTGGCTTAGCCAACCGATTTTGTAAGGTTGCGGGTGCGGTGTTGTCGGAAGCCCCAATCTCTTGACAACTTCTACTGAGATCAGGTTCTTTTGGCTGCCGTTGTCAACAACAAAATGTAGAGGCATCCCCTTCACCCACATCTGCGAGTGGAATAGGCGCTCCTCTACCTCTGACTCTTCAGGATCCTCTAGTTGAATCTGTGCGGTAGCAACAGTGGCAGTGGGGTCTGCATCAATGATTTGCCTCCCATTGTGTGTGGCTGTGGCATTGGGTTTAGAATCAGAATCAGGATCGGATTCTGAAGATTTGATCTCGACCACTAATGACTGCTTCGAGCGACATTCATCAGTGTTGTGCCAAGGGATTTTATGAAAATCGCACCACTTACCAGTGTCCTTCTTTGTCTTTCGATCTCCCTTCTTTGCTTGTGGCGGGGACTGGTTGTCGTTTTCTTTTGTTGTGTTCTGCGGGCTAGGGTTTCCCTTTCCTTGCTTCTGCGGTGGATTCGCAAGTCCAAAGTC
>LPNX010117842.1:92053-182246 GCA_001517045.1 Pseudotsuga menziesii | reverse complement strand
AAAACCTTTTATAGGTAAAAAATACACCGTTTCACTGAAAGGGTGTGATCCTATGTTTTAATTAATACTACATTAATATTAAAATAATTGCTCATAATATTAGATACATAACAGAAACGTCCTAGAAACAATAAGCAAAACAAGTGTCTTGAACCCTCTCAACAGCTCATCCTTCCAATGATGACAAAGGAACCAATTCATATCATAAGAATATTGTTTGGCATTGATAGTTTCATAGGAACGATGTTAATGTGGAATCCAGGTGTTTCGAGAAGATCGAAGGCTTGGAACAAACAATGAAGAACCATAACATCAACCTTTGTTCTTCTAACTCCACTTCTCATGGACATGTACTTTCTACTTCTAGTTTTTTTTCAATGCATATTATTCTTCTTCTTTCAATGGAACCTTTTCCCCTATCTCCAAAATGAACTCTGTCCACTTTGGTCTTTCCCTTGTCACTTCACATAAATGGGAGGTCCATCAAATGGATGTAAAGTCTACCTTTTTGCATGGGATTTGCAAGAATAAATTTACATGGAAGAACCTCCTAACTATTTTGAAAATGACTCTAGCCTTCTTGGTGTCTCAAGAAATATCTCTATGGATATAACCAAACTCCTTATCCCTGTGTTAGAATCCTAATCCCATTATGGAGACATGGAACTTCCCCTTCCCTTCTACATTATTTCCCCCCAATATCACCTGGTGGGATTTACATTTGCCCCATTTGACACATATGTCTACCTCCATTGGCACATTTTCCTGATTGAATGGGCTCTCACCAAACTGCAACCCAACAAAAGTGTCAACTCGGTCGATGGAGGGTACAAACGATATTTCCAATTCCTTGAAAGAAATGGTTTGAAATACAAATTGCACCATTACTAGTGGTTGATCTAATTTCCTTTCGTATCATTCCCCCTCCACCGCGATCTTCATAAAAAACATCATTTTTCCACCATGTCTACCTTGAAATCCCATTTAAATAAACGATGTGATACCTCAACTCTTTCACTATAGCACAAGGATGATGTCTCTTCTCTAATATTATCTTTTCTTGGTTCTTGCTTTAATTTCTCCAATTATATTTCCCTATTTTATATTTTTTGAGATGGAAAGAGTGATAGAGAAAGTTCTCATAATAAATCATTTGCACCCTATTATGATCACTCCATAAAAAAAATTATTGCTTCCTCTAGTTTAACCTACCCCTAGTTTAAGAATCCAATGCAAATGAGGGACACACTCACTTTATCCCACATTTTTGTCAACCACTTAAACAATGCTTTAGTACAATCCAAATAGTTCCCCGCCTGGCCATCTTTATTGGAACAAAGGTAGTTGTGACATTCTATGCAACATAAATATTTTGAAAGAAAAAAATTAATTGTTCTTCTACCCTCTATATAAAATGTGGCTCTAAAGTAGCAATAATCCCATTTGGGAATCATTTCACATCAAGATTGTCCTCAATATTTAGGTTCATTTTTTATGCACCTCATTGTTTATGGTGTTTATGTCGAGTAATAAAGGGATTCACGTCATGCAAGGGAATACAACACTCTAACTTGTTACCAAAGTTCGTTTTTCTCTTTTAAAAAGATATATTTTTATATATATTGAAAATAGGCTTTATGAACAACTTCCATAAATGTTTATAATTGTTAATTAAATTGCCATTATTGTCAACATAAGATCATAAGGCAACATTGATGAAATAGTCCAAAAATATTGATCCAAAATAACACAGTTGGCTAAGCGGAGTCGGAGCATTATAACGCTAAGTTTCTATGAAGTGAAGATTTGGGTCGCCCAAATCATAAGAGAGAGAAAGATCAATGGTATAGAATAGTTTTCGCAATGCCAAGGTGCAAGCTTGTTAAAGCTATGGGAAGACTATTGCGGAAATATTTTTTGAGAATTTATGAAATGAAGCCACAATCACAATCTGCAATTGTGGAAAAAGTTTTGCGGGAGATGAATTGTGGAATCAGTTTTGAGAAAAGTCAAAAAGCAGACCCACAATCTGCAATTGCGGAAGATGTTTTGCAGGAGACAAATTGCAAAAGCAGTTCCGAGAAAACTCGAAAAGAAGATATGCAATTGCAAAAGGAAGGAGTTCCCACAGATTGTAGAAAGGACGATCATGGAAAGATCATTGCAAAAGGTTAATTGGAGAAAGACAGCTTGCAAAAAGATAAATGCGGAAAGGTGGTTTCGGAAAGGTAATTGCGGAAGTGGAAAGACAGTTTGCGAAAAGATAAATGTGGAATAGTCGTTGTGGAAAGATGGTTTGTGGAAAGGTCGTTATGGAAAGGAAATCATGGAAAGTATTTCTGTCAGAATCATAGTGATGCATTATTGCACTATTAATTCATAGTTTTTGCAATGAAGAGATTATTTTACAATTTGTTGATTGGTGAAGGGTCACAATGAAGATACGTGACTATTAGATTAAGAGGCACGACTGAGGGTATATAAGCAAATCTTTAAACCTTCATACAAGCATCTATGTACATTCAATTGGGAGATCTAAAGTTGTATAAAATTTAGAGATAAAATTGTCATAAGAGGGAGGTTGGGAGGTGCAAGGACGGGTTGCAAGCCTATAGGGAGTCATAGCCTCCTTCCAGTTGTTGTTGGTAAATAGGGTTTTGGTGCATCCTTCAGTTGTAGCTGAAAAAATCGAGTGTTGGTGCATCAAGCAATTTGGTGCTTGCAAACTATTTGTAAATATAATTTTGCAGTAATAGGAAGTATTGGTGGTTTTCCCAATTGGGGTTCCACGATAATATTGTGTGTTATGTGTACATTGTTGATTTTTTTTTAAAGTGATAAAAATTTAAATATATTTCTTAATACTGATTCACCCCCCTCTCAGTATTACTTGCTTTTCTAATAATCGGTATCAGAGCAGGATCTTCAGTAAAAGTTTAAACACTTGAATAGAGATATTTTATCACTATGGATCAACAATTAAAAACGTCCACCAAGGTTCCAATATTCAATGGAGAAGATTGTGCTTTCTGGAGCATTAGGATGAGAATATATATAATGTATATTGGATTATATGTTTGGATGTCTGTATAAATCAGGTATATATATCCAAAATATCCTCCCATGTATCTTGAAGGAATAAAACAATTTGGATACAATGTTAAACTTGTTAATGCAATCTTGGTTGGATTAGCCAGAATAGTCTTTGCCAAATTGTAAAACAACAAAGGAGATCTGGGACAAATTGCAAACCATCTATGAAGGAGACATCAAGGTAAAAAAGGCCAAAATCCATATGTTTAAAACTCAATTTGAAAGTATAAAATTAAGGAATAAGAAAACATTTCAGAATACTTTGAGAGAATTGATGAAATCGTTAATGCAATTCAAGGGCTAGCAGCAGAATTGAAAGAAAAGGAAATAGTTGAAAAGGTACTAAGATCACTTCCAATGATTTACAATCCGAAGATTTCCACCTTAGAAGATAGAGAATATCTTGACAAACTCACCATGGAATAACTATATGGGATCCTCATAGCTTAAGAAATGAGGATTGGGAAAGATAATTCTAAAAAGAAGGAAGTATCTTTTAAAGCATCCAAGGTAGCTAAGAAATCTAAGATAGATATTCAATCAGAATAATTTGATGATGAAGAAGTAATTCTTGTTAATAATCTTAAGAGAGGTATTGGTAAGTACAAAGATAAATTACTCATTAAATGTTTTAACTCTAGGGGAATTAGTCACTTTGATTCCAAATGCACTTATCCCAAACAAGAAGATGATGATGACTGCCCTAAAGATTCAAAGAAGAACAAAAGGTTTTAGAAAAGAATAACAAAAATAAGATCTTTTATTCCATGGATGATAGCTGCTTAAATGAGTCTAGTGAAGATGAAGATGTTGAAGTCCTATTCATGGGAGTAGAGAACAAAATCCCTGAAGAAGTAGAAGGTGTGGTAGATCTTGAAGAATAACTTGTAAGTGCTCTTGAATAATTAGGGAAGTATAAAAGGATGTACAAAAAATCAAATATTCATAGGACATCATTTGAGGAGAAAAAAATGATGCAGAAATAATTATTGTTGACTAAAAAATCAACTTCAAGAAGCCAAAAAGGTTCAAAACAATCTAGAACAACAACTCAAGAAAATACAGAAAGAATTAAAAAGGTTTGAAGTTGAATTGATCTTACTTAGAAATAATACAAATGAAGAATCCCTTCAATCAAAGCTTAAGAGCAGTTCAAAAACTCTTGATGGCATCCTAAGTTGTCAAAGATCATCTAGTAATAAAATTGGACTAGGTTATGGCAAAGGAAAGAAGACAGAATAATCCTCCTTCATAAATAAAGAAGAAAATAAAAGAAGTTATGATGATGCAATTATGAGACCAGTTGTAAAGGAATATAGTCAAAAAATTTCCCTCTCTCAAAATGAAAGTAGGACAGATAATGTGCCAAGCAGACATCAACAACTATTTTTGGGAAATTGTTATGCATGTAATAACTTTGGGCATATACTTAGAAATTGTAAACTAATGGTTTCTATTGGTAGAGGAATTACATCACAATATCCTTTATATAAGAAGAATATTACTAGAAGCAATCCAAAAAGGAAGAAACTATAATTCTTTTTCTCCTCGACAGAGTTATAGTATAGAATTTTACAAATTTGGTAATCAAGGACACATTGCTATAAATTGTAAACTAGTGGTTCCTATGGAGAATGACACCACAAAATTTGAAGGAAATGAGGAGAGGGAGGCTTGGACAAAGAAGGATGATGTGGAATGTTCAATAGCTCTATGTGCAACAGAAAAATATATATATATATATATATGGCATGTGGACAGTGGATTCTCAAAACACATGACAGGAGACCAAAATAAGTTTATAATCCTAAAAATAAATAAAAAAGGAAAAGTCACTTCTGGATATAATCTATCCTCTAAAATAATTGGGAAGGGTACAGTGGCTCTTATAGACAAGATGAAAGCTGAAAATGTTTTGCTTGTAAAGAACTTAAAACCTAGTATTTTAAGTGTGATCCAAACATGTAATCAAGGATACATATGTATATTTGATTATAAGAAGTGTGAAATCATAAGAAAATATTCATGAAAACTTGTTGGGACTGCTCTGAGAACTCCAAGCAATGTGTGTAATCTAGAAAATAAAGAACAATGTTATATGAGTCAAATTGATGAAAGTTTGTTATGGCTAGAAGGATGGGGCAGTTGAACTTTGACAATCTTGTAAAAGTTAGTAAGAATGGAGTTGTAAGGAATTTTCCAAATATCATAAAACCACCAAATCATGTTTGTAGACACTGTCTTCATGGGTAGAAAACAAGAACCAACTTCAAGGTCAAAGAGCATACAACCTCTCATCCATTAGAAATAATTCTCAATGATCGTTTTGGACCAAGAAGGACTAAAAGCTTTTAAGGTGAACATTACTTTATGTTATTAATTGATGATTATACAAGGATGACTTTGGTGGCATTTCTTAAAGAAAAATCAGAAGCCTTTATGAAGTTCAAAGCCTTCAGATCACTTGTTGAAAATGAATCAAATATCAAGATTAAATTTCTAAGATCAAATAATGGTGGCAAGTATACCTCAAATGAATTCAATGATTTTTGCGAAACTCATGGAATCAAGAGGAAGTTTTCAGCAACAAAAACTCCTCAGTAAAATGGAGTTGTTGAGAGAAAGAGCATGACAACCCAAGAAGCATCCAAAACTTTGCTTAATGAAGCAACTTTCTGATGGCTATTAGAGAGAAGCAGTATATACAACTGTCTATGTACAAAACAGAGGACAACTCATAGTGAATAGTTACAAGACTCCTTATGAGCTATGGTTTGGAAGACCAGCTTTAGTTAAATATTTTAGAGTTTTTGGAAGTAAATACTACATAAAAAGAGATGATGATAATCTAGGGAAGTTTCACTCTAGAATAGATGAAGGCATATTTCTTGGATATTCTTCCACAAAAAGGGCATATAAATGTTATAATCTAAGGTTGCACAAGATCATAGAAAGTGCAAATGTAACTGTTGATGATATTAAACCAAGAAGAATACAAATCCAAGAAAGTATGGATGTTGAAGAAACTGATGATGAAGAAATAGATGATAAATAAAAAGAATAAAGTTCACAAGAAGAGGATGTTTCTAAAGAAGAAGAAGAAGAAGAAGAAGAAGAAGAGAAAGAAGAATCACATGAAAATGAGAATGAAGACTCTCCAAGATCAGACACAAAGAAACCATCTAGGTGGGTTCAAAATAATCATCCTGAAAGTCAAATAATTGGTGACAAAGATCCAGGAGTTAAAACAAGAAGAAAATTATTGTTTGATGAAGAACAAGCACTACTTTCAATAGTAGAACCCAAAATATTTAAAGAAGCTAGCAAAACTGAGGATTTTATCAATGTTATGAATGATGAACTTGATCAAATAGAGAAGAACCAAACTTGCGAACTTGTCCCAAGAACTAAGAGCATGAATTTTATTGGAACCAAATGGATTTTTAAAAACAAGTTCAATGAGCATGGTTATGTGACAAGAAACAAGGCTATATTAGTATGCAAGGGATATGCTCAAGTAGAAGGTGTTGACTTTGAAGAAACTTTTGCACATGTGGCAAGGCTTGAAACCATTAGGATATTTTTAGCTTTTTCATGCTACGAGAATTTTAAAGTGTACCAAATGGATGTAAAATCTGCATTTCTTAATGGAGAACTTGAAGGAGAAGTCTATGTTGAGCAGCCTAAAGGTTTTCTATTGTCAGAAAATAGAAATTATGTTTGCAAACTTAAGAAGGCACTCTATGGTCTTAAACAAGCTCCAAGAGCATGGTTCTCAAGACTTGACAAATATTTAAAGCGGCAAGCATATAGAAGAGGAGTCACCGACAGTAATTTATGTTGGAATATATTATATTCCTTGGAAGGTAATAATGTCTTTGTATTATGTCGAAAGTTGTCTACAATCTTATGTAAAAGAGTAATACATTTAACCCATAGTTATATGGTGTTGTATTTAATTGTGTAGAGTATTTGTCCATGGTATTGTATTAAGAGATGTTATTTTGGGGAATTATATTATCCCACATGCAATATGTGAGAGTAATTCCTCCTCATCTCTTAGTATATAATAGGGTCAAGTGAGTTTCTACATATCATGTATTCTTGATGTAGCAGTGGTACTATTGTGACACTATTGTACATCATCTATATTCTTTGGGGTATTTGTGCCTTGCTCTCCTGTAAGATTGGAGAAGATATTCTGGAGATAATAGAATACCATCTTCCCGTAGATGTAACCCATTAGGGTGAACCACGTATATCAGTGTTCTATTTTCCTTTTCTTTTCCTATTTTTATCTTTTTATGATATGTTGTTGGTTGCTTAGATAGGTTAACTGGTTTAGATTGACTCTACTATTATAACATGGTATCAGAGCAAGTTGCTATGATCTAGTACCTTATATAGCTTTCAATCAATAATGATTATAATTTGGGCATTGTCATTTTGTCGTAGATTTTCTTTCTATCCGGTAGCCATTAGGCTTCTCTTCATATCTGGGCATATTTCTGCATTTTTTTTTACCCTAACTTGTTGTGTAAGATTTTTGCAGAATTTTTTCAAGGGTTTCTTGATGATTTTTCTATAGATCTACATGATTTTAGGGCTCTCCTCAAGGAGATTTTTCTTCTGATTATAAAAATGGCAGTTATAAAAAAGGGCCATAACTTGGTCATTTTTTACTAGAATTTTTATTATAACCTATTTTTGGAATTGGAACAGTCATTTTGGATCCACCCTCGTGACCAAAACAAAAAACTAGGAATTTATGGGCTTCCTTTTAGTAATAAAAATGGCAGTTATAAAAAAAAGTCATAACTTGGTCATTTCTTACCGAATTTTTTATTATAACAGGTTTTTGGAATTGGAATAGCCATTCGGGATCTACCAACAGGATGAGAACAGAAGACTGGGCTTTTTTGGACAGATTTTTTTTCACAAGGTTGTAAGTGAAAGTTTCTCCTCTTTTCTTTACTGTGTTTCTAACTGTGATTTTGTAGATTCATATCAGTAAAGTGTAACTGTTTTCAATTTCTTCACTATTTTTCTGTCATTTTTCAGTATTATGGTTTCTTATTTCTTCACAAAATTTCACTCATTATGACTTCCAAAGTAGCTTTTGTTCCTGAATTAGTTGGTTCTAAATATCTTGCCTGGAAGAGAAAGATGATTGATGTTCTCAGGAGTAAGAATATTTGGAGGCTAGTTAATGGTGAACACAAGACACCTACTGCTACTGATGATTTGGCTATATGGGAAGCTAAAAGTGATCAAGCAAGGGGGCTCATTGGTCAAACTGTTGTAGATAGTCTTCAGGTAAGTATTGAGGCAGAAGACAACTCAGTTCAGGTATGGCAAATTCTTTCCTCTTTATTTGATAAATTTGATGATGTTTCTACATATTATCTTGAAAACAAGATCTTTGACCTAAAACCTACTGACTTTGAAAGAGTTGAGTTATATCTTGCTGAATTGAAAACTTTAAATAAGAAATTAAATAGTTGTGGTAAAGATTACAAGAAAACTGACACTGCTCTTATTGATCTTGTAGAACGTAAAATGTCATCTTATTTTGATATGTTCATCCAAACTAGGAATAGAGCTCTAGAATTGTCTCAAAGTACTACGAAGCAAACTTTTGATGATTTTTGTAAAGGATTGATCAATGAGCAAGAAAGGTTAATTGTTTTAGGACAACTCACACCTAATAAATCTTTAACTGCACTTAATAAGCATCATAAGAAAAATTTTAATAATGCTAAAGGTCCTAATCCTTCTAATACTAATTCTAGACATGCTTCTCATGCTTCTAATGGAAATAGTAAACAGAAGAAAGTATATGATCCTTGTAAACATTGTGGTAAAACTAACCATCCTGAAAAGAATTGTTTTAAAGCAAAATGTTTAATGGCTAAAGCTAAAATGAAAACCTCTAATGACTCTCAAGTAGCTTTATGTGCATCTGTTGTTTTTCCTAATAATTCTTCTTCTAGCGTGGAATGGATAATGGATTCTGGTGCATCTAAACATATGACTGGTGATGCTTCTTTATTTACTTCCTATGACAATCGTAAACACATATCTCAGAAAGTTTATATAGGTGATGGTAAAGAACTTTCCATAATTGGTTCCAATAATGTTAATGTTACTAATGGTCAATTGGAAGATGTTTTTCATGTTGAACACATGCCCATTAACTTACTTTCTATTTATCGTGCTTTCCAAAAAGGGTTTAAATATGAATCATGGCCTGACAAATATGTTCTTAAAGATATCAATCAAAATTTCGAAGTAGTTTCTTCTGGTCCTACTGATCATACTGTTGGTCTATATAAATTTGTTGGTTTTAACTCAACTAAAAGACAGCCTTTTTATTCCTATGTTGTCCACGCTAATGAACAAAGTAAATTATGGCATGAAATATTAGGTCATTTGAATTATGGTAAAATGAAATTGTTAACTAAAATGGTACATGGCTTGCCTCATATTTCTTCTACTAATGGTGTTTGTGAAGGTTGTGTTCTTGGTAAACATCATACATAAATGTTTGAGAAAGGTAAAGCTTGGCGTGCTAAAGAACCTTTGCAATTAATTCATAGTGACATTTGTGGTCCTCTTGAAGTTCCCTCTTTATCTCGTACAATCTATTTTCTTACTTTTATTGATGACTTTAGTAGAAAATCATGGGTTTATTTCTTGAAAAATAAAAGTGAAGTTTTTTCAATATTTCAAATTTTTAAATCTTTGGTTGAAAATGAGTCTGTTAAGAAGATTAAGACTTTAAGATCAGATAATGGGGAGAGATTTGTTAAGAATGAATTTAAATCTTTTTTATCTAAACATGGTATTCAACACCAAAAGACTATACCTTACACACCTCAACAAAATGGTGTTGCTGAAAGGAAAAACAGAACTTTAGTTGAAATGGCTAGATGTATGCTTTATTCTAAAGGGTTACATAAAAAATTGGGCTGAAGCTGTAAGTTGTGAAAACTTTATTTTAAATCAAGTTCCTACAAAATCCGTTAAGCATGTTACCCCCAAGGAAAAATGGAATGGTCGGAAGCCTAATATTAGTAACTTTAAGGTGTTTGGTTGTGAATGTTGGGCTCATATTCCTGATGAGAAATGGAAAAATTTAGATCCCAAGTCTCACAAAAGTATATTCATTGGTTATTCTAAGGATTCTAAGGCTTACAGGTTATTTGATACCTCTACTCAAAGTGTTATCATCCGAAGGTATGTTCACTTTGCTGAAGTATCTTCATCACCTGAGTCTGTCAAACCTCATGTTACACTGAATATCCCATTGTCTCTTGTTACTCCTATCTCAGTTTCTTATTCCAGTTCTGTGCATGTTGTTGATCCTAGTTCACCCTCTTCTTCAAGTATTCCACCTGAATGTACTGAAGCTGAAGAAACTTATGTTTCCTCTAACCTTCTTGTTTGGGCCCGGAAAACTCTTGAATCTGTAGGTAGTGAGGTCAGTAACCCTTCCAACCCTCGTAGAACTAGATCTAACTTTTCCCTTATGACCAAATTTTTGTCCACATATGATCCTACCTCTTATGCTTAAGCTCAAGGTAAACCTCAATGGGAACAAGCCATGACTACTGAGTATGAGTCTCTTATGAAGAACAAGACTTAGTCTCTTGTTCCTCTTCATGTTGGTAAGAATTTAGTTGGTTGTAAATGGGTTTATAAAACTAAGTTCACTGCAGAAGGACAAATTGAAAAGTATAAATCTAGGTTAGTTGCAAAAGGTTTTAATCAACTTGAAGGTATAGATTATAATGAAACTTTTTCTCCTGTTGCTAAAATGAATACAATAAGAACCATTTTATCTATTGCTTCATCTTTTAAATGGGGAATACACCAAATGGATGTTAAAAGTGTTTTTTTAAATGGTGATCTTAATGAAGAAGTTTATATGCAACAACCTCCTAGTTTTATTAATGTTGAATCATCAAATTTAGTATGTAAATTACACAAGTCTTTATATGGTCTCAAACAAGCACCTAGGGCTTGGTATGATAAAATTGATGCATATTTTTTAAAGAATGGTTTTAAGTGTTGTATATCTAATCCAAATCTGTATGTTTAGAACTTTGGTACTAATATTCTCATTGTTTTTTTATATGTAGATGATCTAATCATCACAAGCAGCCAGCTTAAATTAATTCAAAATTTAAAAAGTGATCTTCAAAAGCAGTTTGAAATGACTGACCTTGGTTTATTGCATTATTTCTTGGGTCTTCAAATATGGCATATGGTAGATGGTATGTTTCTCTCTCAGCCGAAGTATGCTACATAACTATTGGATCGTTTCCATATGAGTGATTGTAAATCTGTTCCTACGCCATTTCAGTCTGGTGTAAAGTTAACTGTTGAGTGTACCACACTGCTTGCTGATGCTACTCTTTATCGTCAGCTTGTAGGCAGTTTGATATATTTAACTCACAGCCAACCAGGTCTCTCTTTTTCTGTCAGTTTGGTTTCTCGGTTCATGCAACAACCTCATGAAAGTCATTGGTAGGAATCCAAGAGGATTCTGAGATATTTACAGGGGACATTACACTATGGTGTTTTTTATTCGAGCAGTACTACAGTTTCACTCTCTAGTCACATAGATTCTGATTGGGCAGGTGACAGTTCTAATCGACGGTACACTGCAGGTTATGTATTTCAACTTGGTTCAGGTCTGTTTTCTTGGTTGAGCAAGAAGGTGAAGACTCTTTCTTTATCTTCATGTAAAGCAAAATATAGAGCATCCAAAGAAGCAACTAAATAATCAGTTTGGTTACGGCATGTTCTTACAGAACTTGGTCTGGCTCCAAAATCATCCATTGTGTTGAAATGTGACAATCAGGGTGTAATCCAGCTTGCTTATAATCCGTTATATCACTCCAAGACAAAGCATCTCGACCTTGATGCTTATTACATTCACAAACTTGTGGCAGATGGTATTCTTTCTCTTCAGTATTGTCCTACTGAGCAGTAAGCAGCAGATATCTTCACCAAATCCTTCACCGAGGCAAAGTTTGTGCATCTTCATTCATTTCTTGGAATGTGGGAAGTTGTCATCAAGGGGGAGCAGTAATGACTCCTTCCTTCCTTAGTGTTAGTATGGGCCCTTCTCCCATCCATTATTAAGGTGGGGGGTGTTGGAATATATTATATTCCTTGGAAGGTAATAATGTCTTCATATTATGTCGAAAGTTGTCTACAATCTTATGTAAAAGAGTAATACATTTAACCCATATTTATATGGTGTTGTATTTACTTGTGTAGAGTATTTGTCCATGGTATTGTATTAAGAGATGTTATTTTGGAGAATTATATTATCCCACATGCAATATGTGAGAATAATTCCTCCTCATCTCTTAGTATATAATAGGGTCAAGTGAGTCTCTACATATCATGTATTATTGATGTAGCAGTGGTACTATTATGACACTGGTGTACACCATCTATATTCTTTGGGGTATTTGTGCTTTTCTCTCTTGTAAGATTGGAGAATACATTCTGGAGATAATAGAAGACTACCTTCCCGTGGATGTAACCCATTAGGGTGAACCACATATATCATTGTTCTCTTGTCATTTTCTTTTCTTGTTCTTATCTTTTATGATATGTTTTTGGTTGCATAGATAGGTTAACTAGTTTAGCTTGACTCTACTATTCTAACAATTTATCCATAAAGCTTGAAAACAAAAATATGATCAATGTTGTAGTCTACGTAGACGATATCATATTTGGAAGTGATCTACAAATTCTAAGTGTAAACTTTGCTTCAAAAATGAAGAAGGAATTTGAAATGTTAATTTTAGGAGAACTAACATTCTTTCTAGGTTTACAAGTATCTCAATTAGAAAAATGGATTTTCATCTCTCAAACTAAGTATATCAAAGAGATGTTGAAAAAGTTCAAAATGGAAGAATCCAAACTTGTTAGTACTCCTATGGTCACTAGCTGTAAATTGAGAAAGGATGATGAATATTTAGAATTAGATCATACTATTTATAGGTCAATGATTAGTAGTTTATTATATGTAAAAGCTACAATACCAAATGTAATGCAAGATGTAGGTTTGGTTTCTAGATTCCAATCAACCCTAAAAAGAAACACATGTGGCTGCAGTAAAAAGAATTCTTAGATATCTAAAACATACTGTGGATTATGGATTATGATATCCAAAAAGAAATAACTTCACTCTAAGGGAATTCACTGATGTAGATTGGGCAGGAATTATTGATGACAGAAAAATCACTAATGGAGCAGCATTCTACTTAGGAGATTGCTTGGTTTCATGGCTAAACAAAAATTAGTCTTCCATTTCATTGTCTACAGCATCAGTTGAGTATATTGTTGTTGCATCATGTTGTACACAAGTAATTTGGATGAAGCAAACATTGGAATATTTACTTGTAAAATCTAAGGACCCCATTGTTATATGTTGTGACAATTACAAGTTCTATAAACATATCCAAAAATCATGTTATGCACTCTAAGACAAAACATATTCCAATAAAATATCATTTTTTAAGAGAGCAAGTGTCTCAAAAACTGGTCAAATTGGAGTATATTGATACAAAGGAACAAATTACAAACATTTTCACTAATTTGTTACCTAGAGAATCATTTCCCATCTTAGGCAAAAATTAAGGGTTTGTGAGAATTTTAATCTGCAGTAAGATCTAGGATCCTGAGAGAATCTCACAAATCGAATTACTTGCAAAAACCAACAAAAAAACATGAAAGAGGAACAATTTTACATAAACAGTGTGAATATGTTAAGAACAGGTTCATATTACATCTAGTTTAATTCAAGAGGCTTTTGGAAGCCAAATCTGAGTGTTCATGTGAAAATGGCCAAATTTGCCTCAATCCCCTCTTGGTGGGCTAAACTCGCTCCAACTCAACCCAAATGGTCACTAATGGTGGTGTGTATGTGGCTGAAGTGTGATGGAGCAATGATGACTCCTTGACATGTGTGGGTGTGCAAAATAAGGTGAGTGGGAGGCTCAAGGTGGGAATTAAATGCTCCAACAGTCCAGAAAATGGGCTAAAACCACCCCTAGTGCTCCTAGTCAACCACAATTCCTCAAACCAAGGATTGGGAGCACGCCTGTCATAAATGAGGGAGAACATGTGGAGTTTGAATGAGCTATAGTGCTCCCTTAGGTGTGAAAGCACCAAAATAACTGGTTATTATGCTGGATTAGCTTCCCTAAGTCCAAACTATAGCATGTTACTGCATAAATGCAAATAAAATTGGCTAAGGATTTAGACTAAGGTACTAAGTGGTGGATTGTTGTTCCAACACCCCCCCTTAAACATAACTCAATCCAACTCATGAAAATTTTATGGGATGCCTTGGCAACAAAGGCTTAAGTCACCTCAATAAAAACAGAAAAAATAAAAATAAAAATAAATTGTCCATGTAAAATGAGGAAAAGAGGAAAACCTCATGGGACAAAACCTCCCCCCTAAAATGGACATGGAGCTGAAAAATTGAAAAAATAGAAGCAATCACCATCCATCACTCACTCCAAGAAAATATCTCAAGTGAATGAAGGTCTTCTCAGTAAAAATCTTGGTGAATATGTCAGCAATTTGCTCGGTGGATGGGCAATACTGCAAGGAAATCACTCTATCATGCACTAATCCTTGGATGTAGTGCATATGTATATCTATGTGATTTGTTCTCTTCCTCTGAATAGGATCAGTAGATATCTTGATGGCACTTTGATTATCCACCCAAATGTTAGTATGAGAATCAAATGCAACACCAAACTCTTGAAGAATTCCTTGCAACCAAACACACTGTGTGGTTGTGTTCACTTCTGCCCTGTATTCGACCTCTGCTGAATAAAAAGAAATTGTATGTTGTTTATTACTAGAATAAAAAATAATACCTTCAGCAAGAATGAAAACAAAACCTGAAGTGGACTTTCTGTCACTGGGATCACCAGCCAATCTTAATCAGAAAATCCTAGTTCAAGTGAAGAACTACCTGCATAGTGTACCCCAAAACTCTTTGTTCCTTGGACATATTGGAGGATGTTTTTTCCTACCTTCCAATGGATCCCATGTGGCTGGTGCATATACCTTGCTACAGCACTTACAGAATAAGAAAAATCAGGTGTATTATATGTAAGGTACAACAAACTACCAACTAGTTGCTTGTACAGTGTACAATCTACCAAAGGAGAACCACCAAATTCACCTAGTTTTATGCCAAAAAGAAAAGGGAACTTGGTTGCCTTAAAATAATCCATATTTAAATTTATTAGCAAGTCTGAAGCATACTTAGGTTGGCTCAGCATGATGCCTCTTTCAGATTGCTCAATTTCCAATCCTAGAAATTATTTTAGCAATCCTGCATCTGTCATTGCAGACTCACTATGTAGGGATGCCTTAATTGATCCAATTTGGTTGTTGCAGCTCCCTATAATTAAGAGGTCATATACATGCAGTACAATAACATGAAATACAACATCATTTTTCTGCAAATACACATTTGTATCAAATTTTCATCGAATGAAACCAATTGAGAGCAAAAAACTATCCATTTTTGCATACCAAGCCCTAGGGGCTTGCTTGAGCCCATAAAGTGATGTATTCAACCTGCAAAAAAGTGAAGGATCCTCTTGGAAACCTTCAGGTTTCTTCATGTATATCTCCTCCTATAGTTCACCATATAAAAATGCACTCTTGACATCCATATGGTGCACTTGCCCATCTTGTCTTCCTAGGCTCTAGGAGATTTCCTGCCAACTCCCTTGCAGCTTGTATGATTTTCTCAGCCCATTTGGGCCTTGAAGGTGAGTCATCTACAGAAATTTCATATTCATCCATGTTATTATCAGAAATATCAGAAAAATCGGAGCTTGAATCATTACTTACTTCATCATGGTGTTGGGAAGAAGAGCATTCCCCCAGTGCAAGCTCAAAATATGGTAAGATCTCCTCTTCGAATTGCACACTCCTCTCAATGAAATTCTTGAGTGTGGATGTGTCAAAGAGATTATAACCCTTTTTGTCCTCACCATAACCAACCATGATACATTCCTTGATCTATGGCTGCAAAGTATTCCTCTTTTCTGATGGAATTCGAGCCCATGCTCTTGATCCAAAAATTCTGAAATGTGAGACATTTGGTTTATGGCCAAACCATACCTTGTAGGGATTTTTACTTTGACTGATTTATGGAATTCCATGTTATGTATATATGCAGCACAATTGATATCCTTAGCCCATAGCTTGGGACTTAGAAACATGTTATCACCAAACTTGTAGTTGCCCTTATAAGATGGATCCAAGATGGATGGTAGAGGAATGGGAAGCCAAAGAGGTGACACCAAGATAGCCTCGACTCCCAAAATGGATGGTTGTCATGCCAATTGAGGAAATATTCACTTGATATTTCCTTTTCCCAAGACAACAATGGGGGAGACCCAGATCTACTCCTGACAAAAGAGATCCAACCAATACACTAGATCAAATCAATGGAAGATGAAATACGTAAGCTGTAAAGTGAAGTAAACCATAGATCTATGGATGAAGTCACAAGGTGAGTTATCGTTTGGATCAAGAGGTTTATGAAGGGTGAAATTGATCCAAGTTTGAAATACAAGTGACTTATGAGTTTTACTACTAGATCCAGGATCAAGGTACCAGCAAATGATGAAAATATCCACTGCCTTGGGAACCGTGTCCAATGCAGGGAGATTAAGAATAGGATTGGGGCTATCTAGTACCAAAGGATATACTTGATGAGAGGTATGATAGTATCAAAGTACCCAATCCTTAGAGATAAGATCAAAACGCAAGAAAAATTGGCCAAGTGAGGAGTTGCGCTAGGGTTGAGAGATTAGTGCCTTGGGGTTTGGGCCCAGTAGATTCACCTAAGAATGACTTCTAGGATATCCCAGTTAGGGTTTGACCCAATATTCAATACCCAGAAATGGTTTTCCAATTAATCAAGTGGTTTGAACCACACAATTTTTCGATATTTTTAGTTAGGGTTTTGATAATAGAATAAAGGTGCCAATGGATTGGAACCAAGAAAAGAATAACTAACCTATGGATATTACTTGGATAACCTTGTAGATGCCTTGATGATGATGGTCTATTCCTTCTCAGTCAATTTGAGAAGATTTGGATGAGTTCTCTATGCAAATCGATTTGCCCAAGGAAGCCAATGCGCCCTCCCTCCTGCACAACAAACGTCAACAATATCAGATTTAATGCATCAAGAGAAATGGACAAATGCTACAAAATAAGTAACAATATGAAACCATAGATCACAGTGATACTAATGATAACCCCCTAATATAAGCGATGCCAAACAAGCGAGTTGAGGAAGCCCTGCAAAAACACCCAAGTGAAATCGCCCTTTTGTAGACAAAACAAAGATTCCACGAAAATATAGATCTCACCATAAATATTCAAATGATCATGATGCAATGGACTTCCAAATCACCATCGAAGAACACCAGATGTAAAGGAGATCCAATAATTTCCACAAAAGAGTTTTTCCATTATCAATATTCCAAGAGCCAAAGACCCCTTTACAATGAGAAGCTCTCCTCTTTAAATAGGATGGAGAGATACCAAAATCCTAACCACCTTTCAAATGGATGGCTAAGATTAAAATATCAAAATGTTCTAATCAACGGCTGAGATGAGCTCAACATAAAGTACATGGATCAATACAATAATATAACATATCAATGGATAAAATCACCCTAGGAGAGGGGATCCCACTCAATATGACAAAATAAACATGAATAAAGCTCATGGTGGGTCCAGGGGGTAATGACTAACACCCCTAGTGTGTCCCCATGGCACAATAAATAAAATATAACTCTAAATGAAAAATAGTGCCTCTCTGAGAAAATCGTGAGCCTCCAAAAGCTCCAGAAAATCATAAAATATGTCGGAGAGATGGGTGTGGGTCCATCTGAATGTTGAAACTGCTGGAGAATGTGTGGAATACATCACACTCATCATCAAAACTCGTCCCATTGCATTTCCTTTCCTCAATATCCCAAATCAACTTCTTCAATAGCCATTTTTATCATTTTTAATATGCCTTAGGAACTGTGAACATGCCCAAACTGCCTCCTAGAGTGCCTGCGTTGTCCAATGGATCCCACCAAGCTCTTTGGGAGAGGGGTATAATGGTAAAAACAAGTGGTTGGACCACCCCCTCATCCTACAACATCCTAGGTGAACCAATCAAATCATCTTTCTGCTCTATCAGACCATTTAACATGGCAAAACTGCACCAGAATGGTATACTGAGACAAATCATTACTGTAACTGCCCGAAACTAAAAATAAATTGTCTCACTACACTCAGGGATCCCAAATCCATCTAAGGTGTATACTCATACACCCTACAGATCTCTGCATGATCATGTACAATATATAATATGTCGAGACAGATAAAATAATAATAATATGTATATGATCAAACAATCAATAATATGACCGAGGCTAACATCAATCAGTTGCAAGTATTTAGAGGTTAATACATGCTCTACAAATCATTCAAATAACAATTATAACAAGTATTAATGATTTCACCGGTGATCTACCAACCAAATATATAGAGTTTTGTTAATTAATTATGACTCAAACCATACTTTCAAGACCATACTCACTTCATAGTTGTAATCAATTTGATAGTGAAGGATGAAGGATAAAAATCAAAAGGCTAGGCTAAAGGGTGACTACCAACTTTACACTATGACACTTTGGATATGGAAAAGGGTATACTCACTCTAGCATATGTCGGACAAGCAATAACACAGGGGATGGCAGTGTCTTGCAAATCAGTAAGTTACATTCAAAGGTGCTTATTCACCTTAACAAATGCTCACAATCCATATCAAATACAAGTGAGACCATCAATATTTAGATATAACTTTTAAGAACCATTGATTTTTGGGACTTCGAGTTTCCATAGCCTTGATCCATGCATTTTTTACACGGATTTTTGTTTATTAAGGCTTCATGCTCCAAGCGTGTTTAAAAACACTTGTTACATGGGTTTTACATTTCACATTTACACTTCAAATCCAATTTCATTAGGCTTTCCTTGCATTCATGTATGTTTAGAAACACTTACTTTCATGAATAGGCTTTCCACAAGATATTCATTTCATTTCCATATACATTGTATTGATGGCAGCACTATTTGTTTCAGGTTCAACCAACACAACCTAGGCAACTCAGAGCCAAGACACAAATAAACAGGGACGCTTATCCAACAAAGAGGATATAGTGGGGAAAGGTCCTCCATGCCACAAGTCAAATAGTAGGTCGAGATATAAAAATAACTGGAAGGTAATGGATGGGTGGAGATAGTGAACAATGAGACCAACACTAGCAAGCCAAAGTATGGTGGGAATGATCACCTCTATTCTCCCTAAGGATGGCAAGAACCAATGAGTATGGTTCAAGAACTTCTAGGTCTAAGTAGGGACATACATATATAATATCAATACAACCAAGTCTACATATTTATATGATCACCAGATCATGACACTAAATGCTAAGACATGTCATAGGAATGAGTATAAAAGCAATAATAACCATAACACGAGATCATATCTGTTGATTCATATACATGTAAATAACCAATATGAACTAAGATCTTTCCACTGAGAAACTGCTACTACAACTTTGGGAAATACTGACTGCTCTGTAAATGGCTACATCATTCCTGAAATCTGAATGTCCTGAGACTCAGTCATGGCATGGGAAAGTACTATAGTCCATCATCAATTAGTGATCCATCATAGATTCTCATCTCAGCATCTCATATGTAAGGGAACTGGATGAAAAATTGTACCGGAATCTGAAAAATAAAATATGGTAGCTCTGCTACTATATATGTTATAACAATCCCTTGCCTTAATCATGCATGTGGCCATCTCTTTGAGAGCCCTATTTTTCCTCTCTGCCACGCCATTTTGTTGTGGTGTGTAGGGGACTGAATGTTCCATTTGAATGCCACATTCCTCACAATGATGCTGCATATTTTTATTGACATATTCTTTACCATTTTCAGTCATGAGGATTTTTATCCTATGCCCACTTTGGTTCTCCACTAAGACCTTCCAAATATTTAATTTCTCAAATACTTCAGATTTCAATTTTAGGAAGTATACCCAGCATAATCTTGAGTAGTCATCAATGAAGGTGAGTACATACCTTGATCCTCCATAAGAGGGAGTGGGAAGAGGAATAATGAGGTCTAAATGTACCAATCCAAGTGTTTGTGTGGCTCTCCTTACCTTCCTCTTCTCATAGTTGTGCTTTGGATGCTTCCCAACTACACAACCAATGCAAGCTCCATTGGAATATTTGATTGAAGGAAGCCCTTCCATCATCTCATCCTTGTTCAGCTCTTGAATATACTTGTAGTTCATGTTTCCAAATATTTCATGCCATATATTGGATGTCTCATTGGCATGAGAGAGGAGCGCTTGGCCACTGGAACTAGGAAGAAAGTTTGAGAACTTGTACATCCTTTCTTGGTGGTCTGCATACCCAATTGCCACAACTTGGTTTGAGGAGTTTTTTGCTATCGCTACCAAGTCAGGAGTAAATTTTACTCTCTTGGCTTCTCCTGTATTGGTCATTTGGTAGACTAACAACAAATTTGCTGCCAAATATGGTACATAGAGAACATCACTAAAATATACATGCTCCAATTCTATCCTACCAACTCCTTTGGTCTGGATTTCAGAGTCATCTCCCATTCGAATAGTTGGGCGACTATTCAAATGCATAGAGGAGAAGATCTCTCTGGTGGAAACCATATGTATCGACTCCCCTAAATCAATAATGAATGTAGAGAAATTAGAAGTACTTACTACCAAGGCATGGCATTTATCCGTGTTGTCTGAACTTGAGGTGCCATCTTACTTCCTAGTGCCATCTGGGATAGGGATGTTGTTTTTCTCTAACAGTTGCGCCATCTGATCAATGGTTTTCTTCATACAGGAGCTCTCTAGATGCCATCCCTTATAAAAATATGTGCATTTTGTTTTCTCCTTCCCTTTATTGTCCTTCTCCTTAAGAGGATTCGAACCCCCATCACTGGTTTTGGGTTTATCAGGATTCCTCTTCTCTGACTGCTTTGAACTCTTTTCCTTCGGCTTTCCCTTGGAGGCATTCGAAACACCAATGGTCAAATATTGATCATTGCTAGCTTTTATGACTCCCATTTGAACTATTTTATCCTACTCCTAGGTGAGGGATTCCATGAAGCTAGCTAGTGTTGGCATTTGCCAATTTCGAAGTGTCAATTTTTCAGAATGGAAGGTGCTTACAAACACTGAAAATTATGGGCCTAAATTTGAAAGCATGGACAGTATTAGTTGATCCTATTTCTTATCAATTCCACATTGCTTCAGTTGAAGTACTAAAGGCTTGAACTTCATGAAGAACTCCTGGATGGCTTCAAAATGCGTTGGGCTGAGGCTTATGAGCTCGTTTTCAAGCTGGTGTCCTCTCAATTCATCAGTTTTTCCAAAGAGATATTATAGTTTAACCCAGAATTCATTTGGGGTTGTCAAACTATCTACATTAAATAAGATTTCTCTTGAAATACTTGGGCATAGCAATCCAAAGGCTTCATCAAGTCTGTTGAAGTACTTATACTTCTCTATTGCAGAGTTTCAATCCACTTCTGTACCCATGGTAACCCTGTAGAGACCCTTAGATCTCAATTGGATGAGCATTTTTGTCTTCCATTCGAATAAATTGAAGGGAGTGAGCAAGATGTGGTTCTGCTCCATCTTTGTTTGCACTTGTGGTGAGATTTTATTGAAAGTTCCTGCAAAAACACTCAATTTTATCTAGAAATTCTCTCAAAAATGCAGCTCAAACACTCAAGATTGATCTGAAACTCCAATTATCTCTGATACCATGTGATAATTTTGATCTACAGCAAGATCTAGGAGCCTAATAGAATCTCACAAATTGAATTACTTGCAAAAACCAGCAAAAAAGCATGAAAGAGGAACAATTTTACATACATAGTGTGAACAGAAACTGGATATTATTTGATTGTCTAACATGTGAATATATTAAGAACAGGTTTATATTACATCTGGTTCAATTCGAGAGGCTTTTGGAAGCCAATTCTGAGTGTACATGTGAAAATGGCCAAATTGGCCTCAATCCCCCCTTGGTGGGCCAAACTCGCTCCAACTCATCCCAAATGGTCATGAATGGTGGTGTGGACGTTGTTGAAGTGTGTTGGAGCAATTATGACTCCTTAGCTTGCATGGGTGTGTAAAATAAGGTGAGTGGGAGGCTCAAGGTGGGCATCAAATGATCCAACAGTCCAAAAAATGGGCTAAAACCACCCCTAGCGCTCCTAGTCAACAACAATTCCTCAAATCAAGGAATGGAAGAGCACCTGTCATAAATGAGGGTGCACATGTGGATTTTGACTAAGCTAGAGTGCTCCTATAGGTGTGAAAGCACCAAAATAACTGGTTATTATGCTTGATTAACTTCCCTAGGTCCAAACTATAGCATATTATTGCATAAATGTAAATAAAATTGGCTAAGGATTTAGACTAAGGTACTAAGTGGTGGATTACTGTTTTAAAAGGGTTATCCCTCATCATTAAAAAATTAACTAAAAGGATGAAAACCCTATCACGGGAAGAGGAGAAATGTTTCCAGGGGGAGACACACCTATAGGGGGAGTGATTTTAAAAATCTATGGTCCATAAGTAAATAATTTTGAGTGGTTTTGATGTCCTCAAAGGTGGATTGATGTTCATATGAAACTGTAATACTTATGATTTATGTCGCTGCATATTGAAGTTACTGTGTTAAAAATTACGGTCTTTGGAAGTAAGATTTACATCTTCATATCGTTAAAAAAAGCATAGGAGAATGAGATCAGCGTTCAAAGAGAAATGCAAGTACTTTGTTGTGTTGCTTATATATGACTACAAATTATAATATTATGAAGGAGTATAGAAAAATGGAGCAAGGTTACAGGGGCAGTTTTTCTCGAAAATTTGTCATTATTGTCAAATGGGGAGAAAATTTGCCTAAAGAAGAAAATGTTTCCATCAATTCCAAAGGGGGGAATTGTTGATTAAATTGGCATTGTTGTCAACATAAAATCATAAGGCAACATTGATGAAATAGTCCAAAAAAATTGAACTAAAATAACACAATTGGCTAAGCACCGTCGGAAGCATTATAATTCTAAGTTTCTATGAAGTGAACATTTGGACTACCTAGATCATAAGAGAGAGAAAGATCAATGGTCTAGAATAGTTTCCGCAATGCCAAGATGCAAGCTTGTTATAGCTGCGGGAAGACTATTGCGGAAGTAATTTTTGAGAATTTATGAAAAGAAGGCATGCAATCCGTAATAATGGAAGAATTTTTGTGGGAGACGAATTGTGGAAGCAAATTCGAGAAAAGTCGAAAATCAGACCAACAATCCACAATCTGCAATTGTGGAAGAAGTTTTGCGGGATACAGATTGTGGAAGCAATTTCGAGAAAAGTTGAAAAGCATACCCGCAATTGCGAAAGGAAGGAGTTCTCGTAGATTGCGGAAAGGACAATTGTGGAAATATTGTTGCGGAAGGTTAGTTGTGGAAAGACAGTTTGTAGAAAGGTAATTGTGGAAGTGGAAAGATAGTTTGTGGAAAGATAAATGCGGAACGATCGTTGCGTAAAGAAGATTTGCAGAAAGGAAAATGCAGAAAGGATGTCTGTCAGAATCGGAGTGATGCATTATCGCACTGTTAATTCACAGTTTTTATAACGAAGAGGTTATTTTACGATTTGTTGATTGGTCTAGGGTCATAATGAAGATACGTGACTGTTAGATGAATAGGTACAACTAAGGGTATATAAGCAAATATTTAAACCTTCAGACAAGCGTCTATGTACATTCAATTGGGAGATATAAAGGTGTACAGAAGTCAGAGATCAAATTGTAAGAAGAGGGAGGTTGGGAGGCGCAAGGACAGACTACAAACCTGTAGGGGGTCGTAGCCTCCTTCTAGTTGTTGTTGGTAAATAGGGTGTTGGTGCATCCTCCAGTTGTAGTTGAAAAACTTGGGTGTTGATGCATCCAGCAAGTTGGTGCTTGAAAACTATTTATAAATATAATTTTACAGTAATAGGTGGTATTGGTGGTTTTCCCAATTGAAATTCCACAATAATATTGTGTTTTATGTACATTGTAGTTTTGTTTTAAAGTGATAAAAATTTAAATAGATCATTTAATACTGATTCACCCCTAAGTATTACTTGATTTTCTAACAATAATATCATTTCTTCCCCCCCCCCAAAAAAAAAAGGGCTTAAGAATAAAATTTTAAAAAACTTTATTTCAAAATGTTTATAAATATGTTGAGGGAATTTAAATCTTCAAGGTGGTGCCACTAATGGAAGGAAAACAATTAGCTTTATAACATTTAGTTTCACCTCTTTTATACGTACAAAGAATTATCTTCGAGGCATAAGGATAAAGCAAGTATAAGTCGAAAATTGGGTTAATAAAATATTAATCAATGAAAACAAAAAAAGAATAGTATAGATGAGGAATTAAGTATGGAGTGTTAAATTAAATTAAATAATATAGTAAAATAAAGAGACTATGGGAAATAGATTTTTAGGTAAAGATAATTGAGATACAGGATAAAGAGATAAACACAAGATTTTAGGGAGGAAAAATAATATGAAATTTATTAATGCAATGAAGGAAAATGAGATCAAATATAAAAATGTACAAGAACGGTTGAGATTAGAAAAAGGGCCATTACGGAGGAAAACAAAAATTGGGTTAGACTTGAGGTGAGAATAAGAAGAGGAATAAATGAAAATAAAAATTAAAAAACGATATTTGAGAATCACAATATCAGAGATAAAAGATATTAAAAGATATTCAATAAAAGGGTAACATTAAAAAGAGAAAGATTGAAGAGAGGGTAATATTAAAAAGATAACGATTAGGATAATCATATCAAGAATAGAAAAGATAAATAAGAAAAAAAAGGGGTAATTTATTGGTTTAGATGATTGATTAAAGGTTTTTAAGAAGAATTTAGTTTAGAGTTATCATTAATGTAATACCTCCATTTTTATCTTTGGTGTATATATTG
Organism: Pseudotsuga menziesii; assembly: GCA_001517045.1. NCBI lineage: Eukaryota > Viridiplantae > Streptophyta > Pinopsida > Pinales > Pinaceae > Pseudotsuga > Pseudotsuga menziesii. The sequence continues at coordinate 156,983 of LPNX010117842.1, read as the reverse complement.
GTTTGATGTGTAAATATTGTGTATATGCGATGTATGATTCCTACCATGAAGCTCAAGGCCAAGCCCTTCTAGTGAATGCATAAGATGATATATGCGGGTATTATATATCTTATAGACCATGTGCTAGTAAACCATGTGTTGGCCCTAGGAAAAGATAAGAAAAGATAACCAGAATCTTGTTCGGAAAGATGAAGTTTTTTATCGCAAGAGAAGCAAAGACCGTGATGGAAGAAGTCGTGACAAAAGAGGAGTAAAGCAGGTCAAGATGAGGAGTTTGACCTATTTTTGGTAAAAAGCTAGTTAGACTAATAGTCTACTTTTGAGAATAAAGCATGATTGTAAATTGGTCTGATAGTGCCTATTTTTAGATGTAATGGGATGGGTTGAGTTAGTAATACAACATGTTGATTGGCAGATAAGAATCAGTCGACGGGTAAAGCAAGAGTTGCAAAATCCTATAAAGTGGATCCAAGTTGTGTGTGGACGACATGGGAGAGAATAAAACATATATACAAAGAAGAATAGAGAAAGAAAGTGTTAGAGAGAGAGAGACCAAAAACCAGAGATTATGAGACATGAAAAGAGGTAATTGATTGTAAAGAATATCTAAAGAAGAGTCTGCACGTTGTGTGTGTAAACCAAAGGCGTTCAATTATTACTCATGCTAGATGAAGAGCGCCTTCGTGGTTTTTCCCGGATGGGTTTCCATGTTAAAATTTGTGTCTTTGTGTCTCTGGTAATTGCGTCTATGGCTGAATGAATATATGTGGTGAATGAATCTGTTCAGTAGGTCGAGCATCTTAATGATATGAATGATATCTTAATGCATGTGTAATAATATAGGCTATATCTTGTAATGTATATTGATAGATCAATATGTTACAATGATATGCGTATGAAGACAAAAAGATATTCTTTGGTTTTAGTAGAGTGACTGGATAGTGCCATGATCAAGCACTCCTCTAGACATCACTACAGAAACCTGGTTCTGACAGTCCCTATAGATATCTCAGGCGAGACCTCATCTGCGTCGCAGGTGTTGTCGATGGGGTTATACTATGTCGGATCCATATCTTGGGATTTGTTGACGAACAAGGGATATGAACCTGGGTCCATAGAGAAAGAATCCAACAAATGGATTCGTTGTTGGGACCATGAATCATTGTGGGGGGGATATGTTTTGGCACCCGATGAAATCATGAATTCAATATTGGATTGATTAAAAGGCACAAGATTTTGCACAAGAAGAAAGTAAAGCATTGCAATTGAGCCCACCGCAATGGTTGGAAATATAACTTTACACAAAAATTCATGAGATTTTATTTAGAGAATTTCCCATCGTATTGCATGAATGGTTGTCAAAACTAGCAACTCAGAAGAAAATTTTCCAAGGTGGAGAACCTGCAGAGTGGGGCCCTTCGTTGATCCAACGATTGAAAAGAGATAGTAATCCAATATTTAGCGTTGTCGAATTCTTGGTTGATAGTGTTCTAGAGGGATATGTCATGGAAATTGTAGCCGACACGATAAATTCATACAATGAAATGGAAATAGAGTTCTTCGAAGAACCTAGAGGTCGTTATCTAAAATCCTTGAAGTTGTGCAAAAAATGTTGATATGTGAAAAGGGGATTCTGAGAATGGAATCCGACGGATAAATTATGGTGCACGGAGATTTTGGGTAATGTCACAAGAAATATATGAATATAATGGGCCATAATAAGCTGAGATGTTTTCTTTCAATGGCGAGATTGAGCAAGAAGGTGGTCGCTTGAGAAGTGGAAGAAGATTTCGGTCAGAAAAGAGAAGAAGGATTGCGACCAGTAGAGGAAGTTCCATCGCAACCAAAAGAAGGGACTACGAATTGGCATCACATATCGACGGAGAATCTTCGACAAAGAGGAAGAATATCAAGTTATATCTGAAGGAGAAGAGAAGGAAGCACATGACATAGATTACGCCATACCCACGACCCCGCGTACATCCCTAGGGCTTGAGGTAAGATCTAGAAACACATTGCCCAGTGGTTTTTTCAAGCATAATAACAATAATAATGGGAATAGCATTTAAGGAAGTTACACTAGTATAACCTTTAATTCAGCAATACCAAGCGTAAACATAATGGTTGGAAATGATATAAAGTTACCAGTATTTAATGGGAATGGGTTAGAAGACCCTAAGCAGTATTGGTTCCTATGTGAAGTTGTATGGAAAGTGGGACAATTCTAATATGAGGCTATACAAAGAGCCTAGATGATCACAACCCTTAGAGGTCGTGCACTTGACAGGTATATGAAATTCTTTGTGGCTCCAGCAGGGATTGCCTAGAAATCCTTAGATCAAATCCAGACGGGACTGATAGATGAGTTTAAGAAGCCTAAATCTTAGTCACAATGCATTATAGAGTTAAAATAGATCAAGCAATTACCGACTGAGTTTATTTGGGACTTTGACCAAAGATTTAAAACTCTGATGTCTAAAGTGAGTTTTCAGATGTCAAATGTCCAACATAAAGGATGGTTTATTGTGGTGATACTACCACATGTATGGGTTCCTTTAATGCAATAGAAGATTGTATCGCAAAGTGAGGCTCTTGAGCTTGTTATGAAATTGGAAGCTTCACCAGTCAGATAAACTGGTGCAGGAATGATGCAGATACAGTCCCAGCTTATCAACCTCACATTGCATCTTCAAGATATTAAGAAAGGAAAATAAGTGTAAGAGGAGCTCTAGTGTACACGATTCAAAATGGAATCCCTTCATAAAGATCCATGTCCAGCATTCATGAACTACCTTGCATCAAGCGCACCAAATCCGATAAATACTCAAGGAATGCCATGGTATAGAATTTTCCAGACCAGAGGACATCGGTCGAAGGAATGCTTATATTTACAGAAAATAGTAAGTGCACCAACCAGTATATAATGTAAGTTCTATCGAGCAATAGGACACGACGAGAAATATTTCAGGGCCTATCAGTTGTTGCAGGAGAAGACACCCGACACATACTTGATGTAGAATCATGAATAGGTGCAAGCCAAGTGAGCTCAAGCACAATACCCATAGGCACAATACTCACAGGCACAATACCCTCAACCTAGGGGAGGTGTTCCTTTTAGAGGTCAAGGACGAGGAGGAGGATTTGGTCACAAAATAGGCCAAGTCATTTGTTACAATTGTGGAGAGCCCAACATTTTTCCAGAGATTGCACTAATCCTATGGTGACATGTTTGTATTGTAAAGCATTGGATCACACTGTTGAAGAATGTCCATGGTTTATTACTAAGTGTCATGCTAGGAACATGGGAAACCAGAACCCACCCCAGAATGCTAATCCAAACATTCAGAAGATTTATGTTAAATAAAGGGAGCCTAATATTGTTGTCGTGACAAGGGGACGTGTTGCGATTGGAGGAGATCAATAAGAACCTTAGGAAAAACCAAGATTTCGACCAGCACAACAAAAGAAAGTGCCATTTGATGTCGAAAAAGAAAAAGAAGTATTATTGGATGCTCATCAAGATTTCGTCAAAAAAAATAAAGCCTATATTTCTGCTATTGTACCGAATGAAGGACCAATATTGGAAATGCCTCAAAGATTAGAACAATTGTTTCAAAACAAACAAACAAAAAAATTTGGTAAGTTGAAATAATTATTGAAAAGTTGTTTATCATTAATAGAAGATAAAGATGATGTGGCAGAATTAGCAGATTTAGTTGAAGAACCTCAACCATAGGTGCGGCTAGAAAAAAGAGTTAACCACATTGGGAAAAGATTGAAAATTGGTAGTGAGCTGAGGATGAAGTCCTAGATAGGTGATTATGACATGGATTATATTATTATGGACTTGGAACCAAATGTTAACATTCTCACCAGATAGACATGGGAAAGCATGGGAAAGTCAACACTAGTATGGTCTCATGTTCAACTGACATTAGCAAATTAGTCAAAGGTTTTTCCTATCGATTGATTGACATAGGTTCCTTTTGAGATAGAAGGACTTTAGATTTATGCATATTTTGAAGTTATAGACATTGTTGATGATACAAATTTGTATCTTGCACTTTTTGGGATTGAATGGGAAACTGAAAATCAAACTATTATCAATTTTAAGAAAAGGATATTAACATTTGAGGATACATAGCTAAGGGTGGTCGCACCAAGTGATCCTCTTGAAGGTCAGAGCTATGTCAAGCAGGTAAATAATGAGGGACAATATGGATACATGGATCACATCTACAATATTATTTCTATGATTGATGACTATGTTAATCCAACAGCCGATGGAAAACTTAGTTGGTGAAGCATTAGTTCCCTCTCATCGGGTTCAGGAGAAGCTTTGGGGAATTGAAAAAAATGACTATGATGAAGTATCAATGTGAAAATGTGCAAGAATAAAAAATTATGCACAATGAGTAGGTATTAAGGTATGTGATATCCCTACCTATGAGGGTTTTCCTAACCTAAAATATTTTCTGATAGAGTTTGACGAGAAAGTATATGAACCTTGGCGCATGTTAGCCCTGAACTTTGCATTGAAGGCTACAGCTGCAAAATTGTGGGTTATGCATAAACAGACTATTTCATAATTCCCTCGATGGAAAATATTGTTGGAAGTATGATTTGGATAAGAGGTTCTATGTACTGGCCAAAAATATACAAAACTAAATAATCCTATCGAGCATATTGAGCATTGTCGTGCAACATGGGAGGAATTTTCATGACAGGAATGGGTTCATAAATCATACACACTTTGGACATGATGTCGAGAAATTGGTATACATAAATTGAGTTGCGATGAGGAACAGTTGAGTTGTTAAATTTGAGAACCATAGATCTATAGGATAACATGAGAGGTATTGGAAAGGAATTGAGCAGTGGAATAATTAAGATCAATATACACTGAGCAAAGAATTCATGACACAAATTTCAGATAAATTGCACAATAATTGCTCAGATAATCACAAAATTATTATTCCTTCATTAATCAATAATACAATGATTATACAATTATAGAATTTGAATGCTAAAGATAGGATTCAAATCTATCAGTTCTAACTGACTGATTAGCTAAATTAGTGTGTCTAAGTCATTGTTGGAGCTCACTAGTTTAGCTCTGGATGTCTAAATTAGTCTACAATCAGTTAATTGATGAGGTAGGTGGAAAAAAAGGCGCCACACTCCCTACATGCGTGAAAAACTAGCGCTAGGCTAACTGATAGTGATCTAACTAACTGTAACTAGAGGATAACTCATCATAACGGCTTACCTACTACAGCCAAATGAAAGAGGTTGTTGGTGGCACTCAGAGTGGGCTCCTATAATGTAGGGATTGGTCCCAGAGGCACATAAACTCATGCATGCACATGTAGTAAGTGGTAGATAACCTCTAGGTGTGTCCCCCATACTCTAGTATAGTGATAATAACTTACTAAGTTAGGAAAAATGACCAAATAGACTATATTGGACAAAGGAGGATTAATTAATCCTAACACCCCCCTTAATCCTAACTTTGGATAATTTGGGCCTTGGAAACTAGGCCAAAAGTCACCCATACAATCTAAATGAATAAAATATTTCTTTATAAAATAAGGAAAATGGGGAAAACCTCATGGGAAAAACCCCCTTCAAAATCAGCAGGAATCGGGAAACAAGATATAGTTAAGAGAAAAAATTTCTATTTGAGCAAAAACTTATGAAAAAAATGCTACAATATGCAACTCTGTGGAACAGCCATGCAGAATCATGGTTCTTATGTGCATCAATATCCTAGGACTATGCATGTGAACTTTTCCATCTTTTTTCCAATTTGATGATAGATAGGAGAAGGAATATTTCCTTTGTCTCTTCTTTCAGGAGGAATAGTAACTTTATCCAATTTGTTCTTCAGTGAGCTGAATTGCGGATCAATCCTCACCATCAAGTATCATCTCTCAGGAAGCTTGTTACACCTCACTAAAGGAAGTGAAATTGAATGATAGAGCGCAACATGTCCATTCTGATACTGGGACCTCATTCTTCTTTTGTCATCTGGATCCCCAACAACAACTGCTTCAATGAGCTTTTGGGCCCATCTAGGCTTAGGCCACTTATTTGGAATAGGAGTTGGATCTGGATCTAGATCCTCTTGAGGCTCAATCTCAATACCAAGATCATGTTGATATTTTTCCAAATCTTCTGAATCTGAAACTTTAGACAATACGTCTTAAAAAAAAGGTGTATATATATAATGCTTTTAACTCCCGTTTCAAATGGCTACTGAGGTTGTATTGTATCTAAGTATGGCAGAAAGTGTGAAAATTCATATGCCTTGGGGGCATGGTTTGCAACACCCTTCGCTATAATATTCCCAATTGAGATATATGTGATCTCCACTAAGTCAAGGCCAAATACTACTCGCTTTGGTGAGCCAATATGTGTCATCTGGTATACAGATAACAAATTTGCAGCTAAAGAGCAAACATAGAGTACATTTATGAACACTCCATGGTTTAACTTGATAGACCCCTTTCCTTCAGCTTGAATTTGGATGATCATCACCCATGTGAATACTCTGACCATCTATCTTTTGTAATGAAGAGAATGATTCTCTGGATATAATTGGAGGCTCCTGAATCAATGAGGAAGGCATGTGATTTTGAACAACTAGCCTTCAGTTCATGGCATCTCTCATCATGATATTCATTATCTTCTCTATATTCAGTATTCCTTACACCTTCAAGGAGGGAAATATTGTGTTGCTCAAGGAGTTTCTCCATTTGATCAATGGTCTTCTTCATACAAGAACTTTCTGGATGAAATTCTTTCATACAATAGGAACATAGAGCTTTCTTAAATTTCTTCTTCTTCTTGGAACCTAAGGCTCCATTGGAAGATTTATGATTCTCCTCTGGTTTAAAATCAGTATCTTTGGTATCCAGTTCCCCTTTTGCTTCCATCTTTCTTTCACATTCCCAGAGTCTCCAACTAAGAGGTCTAGATTCTTTGAGGCATTGATCAGCACTCCCATCTAAATAAATTTGTCTTGCTCCTGGACCAAAGAATCTGCAAAAGCATCTAGAGAAGGCATATTCCAATTTGGAATGGAAACTCTTCCGTAATGGAAATTAGCAACAAATATTGATAATTCTAAGCCAAGCTTGCTCAAAATTGACAGCACAAGCTGCTCATCCTTCCTTTCTATCCCGCATTGTTTACATTAGAGTAATAGAGATTTGTATTTTGAAAATCATTGTTGAATAGTCTCGAAACTGATGGGTTGTAGTGCAATGAGTTAATTCTCCATAATATGGCCTATAAGCTCATCTTGCTTTCCAAACAAATATTCAAGATTTTCCCATGCTTCCTTTGGAGTTATGAGTCCCTCAAGATAAAACAAAATATCATGAGAGATGTGAATGCACATGAAGCCAAAAGCTTCATCTAACCAATTCAAAAAATTGGATTTCTCAACATATTGTTGGGGCTCAACTTCTCTTCCCATTGTCATCCTATGCAGTCCCTTGTTGTATAAGTTCATCTGCATATCTGCCCTCGAATCAATGTAATTGAAGGGTGTAAGGATCCTGGGTGTATGAGCATAAGAATTCTCCATTTCGTTGCATGTTAATCAGTCAAATATCTCAAAATTGTACATATGTACCTGCAAAATATCATTGCAAAACAAACCAATTCACAATCATATGTTAGTTCAAACCCTTCCACCTCGACATGTGCACATTTTCAGAGTCTGTCACACCTGCAGAGACTTCTCTAGACAGAATCCAGAGTTAGCAAGGCAATGATTACAGGAATTATGTGAAAACTTAGCTGCTTGTGGTGAACAATGGAGGTTTCTAAGGTTTGTTGCTAGCCTGAACAAGGCTCTGATACCATGTTAAATTTAAGAACCGTAGATATACATGCCAATATGAGAGCTATTGGAAATTAATTATGCAGTGGAATAATTAATATCAATATACATTGAGCAAATAATTCATGACACAAATTTCAGATAAATCGGACAATAATTGCTCAGATAATCACAACATTAATATCCATTCATTAATAAATAATACAATGATTATACAATAAATATAATTCAAATGCTAAATATAGGATTCGAATCTATCAGTTCTAACTAACTGATTAGTTAACTCAGTGTGCCTAAATCACCGTTGGAGCTCACTAGTTTAACTCCAGTTGTCTAAATCATTCTATAATCAGTTAACTGATGAGCTAGGTGGAAAAAAGGTGTCACACTCCCTGCATGCATGCAAAACTGGAGCTAGGCTAACCGATATTGATCTAGCTAATTGTAACTGGAGGATAACTCAGCATAACTGCTTACCTATCACAGCCAACTGAAGGAGGTTGTTGGTGGCACCTAGAGTGGGATCCTATAATGTAGGGATTGGTCCCATAGGCACATAAACTCACACATGAAGATGTAGTAAGTGGCAGATATCCTCTACATGTGTCCCCCATACTCTAGTACAGTGATAATAACTTACGAAGTTAGGAAAAATGACCAAATAGACTATATTGGACAAAGGAAGATTAATTAATCCTAACATGAGAGGGAAGAGCTAGATGTTAGTTTCACCCATACGTTTGAATTTTTGTATGACCATCCTTCAATTGATGTTTCTCTACAAGAAATCAGAACTAATGTATTTGAAGATATTCATGTGTCAACGACAAATTTTCATTAGAGCAGCACGACAGTCTAGCATTGGATGGAGTGCTACAATGTAACAGGTGAACCTGATGATAATGATCCACACGACATAAATATTCTTGAATATGAAGGTAATCACACAGGGGAAGGATCACGTATATCTAGTGACAAGTTTTAGAATCCTCTAAAAAATAAACAAAGTAAACATTGGTTCCCTAGAGAATCTAAAATTTGCCAATATCAAAGACTATTGGGATGATGAGACCGTAGGAAAAATTACAGACCTATTACATGAGTTCCAAGATTTGTTCCCCACTAAATTTTTATAAATGAAGAGAATTATTGGATATCTAGGAGAAATGAAGATTCCCTTGAAGCCCGACGCAAAACCTGTCAAACAACAACCATATCGGCTCAATCCAAGGTAAAAAGAAAAAGTTAAGACATAGTCAGATAAAATGTTAGATGCGGGCATTATAGAACCTATCAAAGAATTTGAATGGATTATTCCTATGGCAGTACAAGACAAGAAAAATGGTGAAATCCGTATCTGCGTCGACTTGATAAAGTTGAATGATGGTTGCTTCCATGATACATTTTTTACCCCGTTTACAGATGAAGTGTTGGAGAGCATGTGAGGGAAATAAATATATTCATTTACTAGTGGGTTCTCTAGTTACCATCAAATCAAGATTGCAAAGGAAGATCAGCACAAAACAACCTTTGCAACGGAATGGGATGTTTCTAGTATACGGTAATGCCCTTTGGACTTAACAATGCTCCTACTCTTTTTTCAGAATAGTTGTAGCTGGTTTCAAAGAGTTCGTCCATAAATTTCTTCAGGTATACTTTGATAATTGGACTGTATTAGGCTAGTAAAACATCACATTAAGAGTCTCAGAATGTTGCTTGAATGGTATCGACAATTCTAGATTTCCCATAATTTAAAGTTCATTTTTTGTGCCCCGTTTGGAATCTTTTTGGGTCATGTGGTTTCTCGCGATGGAATATTGATGGATCTTGCAAAAATTGTGATTATTGTCGACCTACCACCACCCTAGATAATGAAACAATTGAGAACTACCTTGGGACATGTTAGGTCATGATTTTGTCTTCCTTAGTTTTATGCTTTTGTTTATGTTTTTGAAGCTTGCTAATATTTTTGCTTCTAGGAAATTTTGGTTTATAAAGGTTAATTTTGAGTTTAAGCCTTTTAGTTTTCATCATTTTGATTTTTCCTATTTTTAAGCTTCCTTTTATAAATTTTGCTTACAGTTCATTCTCGGAGGGTTCTACAAGGTATATATTGATTAAATAGTTTCATAAATGACACTAAGATTGAGATTAATCATATAAACCAAGTCTTAAACCTAATTAGTGATTTAATGAGATGAAATTATGTGTTTGGACTTTCTTGTAGCGCAAGAGCGAAATTAATACACTAGAGTGCTACAAGAAAGTCACGAGTGCCAAAATAGTTATTTTTCAGTCCAATTTTTTCGGGGGTTTCGTTCCTGAGGTATTAACCACATCAATTATCACATTTGATACGTGTCTTGCCAGGCTTATCATTGAAACAAGTGTATGGTCGAGATCGTGGAAATTGTATGCAAGTTCATGGCGAATGATGACAGTGAGTGGAACGAGGCAGAATTTTCGGGAATACGTTCTTAAGCTAAAGAATACGAAGGAATTGAAAGTCGTGGTGGAGACATATTGCTGAGAAATTGGAGTTTTGACAGTTGAAGGAAGAATTAGGAATTCCCAACGGTGACAGTTCGAAGTGATATGGACAGTTGAATACATCTGGAACGTGCAATTTGACACCTAACCTTTCAAGGGATCGACTTCCAGCACTTGTATTAAGCTTTTGAGCAGGAACCCCACGTGGCATTTGATAGGGTTTGTTAAATTTGGGGGATTTTCTGATAAAGCCTATAATGTCAAAATTCTAAGGAAGGATATGAATTTTCTCACTCAATAGACTATGAATGATGAAATTTTAATCAATATATCTAAGTATTCATCGTTTAAGATAGTAAAGTTCATAGCAGAGCTATTGGAGGTCCCTGAATTTGTGATTACGTCAAATTGTTGAAATTTGGTACAAAACATTTCCTAAACTAGTGATCGGGCAGACTGTGAGAATTTGAAGATAAATAGACTACCAAAACTGTGCGAATTTGAAGATAAATAGACTGTGAGATTATTGACAGGTGCTGCAAACCATAGTGAAAATGAAGAAGAGTGGAAAAACTAATAAGGTTGAGCCCACTGATCTCAGTTGGATAGATAAATTCCCAGAATGTGCTGAGCTATTTGAAAATGAAATATGGTTGATATTTTTGAAGAAAATTGATGGATACAATGCAGAGGTCTCCCATAAGTTTGCTCAATGCTATGACAAAGACACTGTTTCTTTTGATACTTTGAAATTCAAATTGACCAAAGAATTGGTAGCTGAGGCAACAAAAGTTAAAAATGAGGGAGAACTATGGTTTAAGAAAGTTCCATTCACCTTTAATGCACAAAGGTACCTACTGCCTGGTATAATTCCAAATTGGGGTAAGGGTGTTCCCATTCATAACTTCAGGCCTGAATGGGTAGAACCTATTAAGGTTTTACAAATTTATATTACATGTGAAGGAAGGTATGCCTTCATTTTTAAATACCATTTCAGGTTTCTTCAACACCTCAGTAATGAGTCAAAGATTAACCTACCCTTCTTCTTGCTAAAGAGCCTGCAGAAGATGTCTTGCAGAATCAAAGAACACCAAAATTATACTAGACAATCCATTTTTCACCATGGACTTATCAAACTCATTATCAACAGTGTTTTGCAGAGTAAAGGAAAAACTTGGGAATATTTCCTTTTTTGGTCAGGGTTTTAGAATAGTCAAGAAGGACAGTCTCATAGAAAACAAGCTGATAAAGGAGAGACCTTGATCAGAAAGCTAAGACAGAAGATAAAGGTTAAAGATGAAGACAGTATTAAATTGGAGGAAGTTGCAGAGCCTGCAAAAGAAGATTGTGAGTCTAAACAAAATCTAAATGACATTGAGAGAAAAGATTTGCAGTGTGATAATAAGGAGACCAAGCCTGCTCAGGATGATGCACCAACAGAAACATTTGTTGCAGAAAAGATTGTTCTTGCAGAGAAAGTTTGAGGTGATGAAGAGGATACTAAAGTTCAAAAACAAAGTCCAATCACAGTCTTGTCAGAGGATGAGACATGTTTGTTTGAGGAGGATAAACTTCCTGCTATTGATAAAACTAAGGTTGGCACTAAAAAGGAATTTCACAGCCATGAAGATGAGGGAGCAGTACCAAATAGAAAGAAGCTAAAAGTCATTGAATTTGCCTCGGTCACCCATCAGGGCAAAACTTTCAAAAATTTTAGGAGAACTTGCTCCTGGGTGGAGACCAAAAACTAGACCCAGAAACAAGCTCAGGCTGAATATGAAGAAATTGCTAAACCCTAAATTGAATAAAGAAGGAGTAAATGTGATTGATGAATCCTCCTCTAATGAAAAATTAGATGTTGATAAGGGTGACAGTAAAGAAAAAAGGCCAATGAAATAAGAAAGAGAATCTGCCCTTACTGAGACTAAACTATCTTATATATTTTTAGAGATACGAAGTCAAATGTTGCAGGAACAGCAAGAAGGTAAGATAGAGGTCTCTCACTTAGAAAAGAAGTTGATGGTTGATGAAAATGTTCCCTGTGAAGCTAAGACTAAAGAAAACCTAAGTTTTCCTAAAACTCCTACAGAATTGCTGCCAGAAGATGAATAAATCTATAGGAGACTAAGCATTCCATGGCTTCCCAATGAGATGCAAAGTACAGTAGGAAATAAAGCATTTGATTCAGAGAAAGAGAATTTACAGAGAACTATAAAACAGTATAAACATCAGGTGGAATATATGTAGGAGACAAATGATGGCTTAATTATGGCCAATAGAAGACTCAGAGAGGATCTGGATGAGGTGAATAGGCATTGAAAAGAAAAAGAAATACAAAGCACAATTTACAATGTTAAAACAAACCATCAAAGATCTATAGTATCAAAATGAAGAAATCACTAGAAAGATGGCAGAGATGGAAGCAGAGCAACTGAAGGCTAGAAAAAAAGCCCAAGCCCTAAAGGGGATAGCCTTGTTAGCAGAGGCAGCTAAAGATCTATGAAGCTTGTTAACACAAACAATTATTAGTTATGTTTTGAAGGATATTTCATTTTTGTAATTATTATTTTGACAGAACTATTTCGATGAGTAGGCTGAAAAGCAGTGGGTTTAGGCTTTAACCGAATTTTGAAGGATAGTATTAATGTATGTCACAAAGAGGACTAAGGGTTCAATTTTTGGTTGGCAAGAGGAGGTCTTCAGACTTGTTCATAAGCTAAGTAAATGACTCTTATGTGTATTTGAAAGACTGATTATGAAATATATGCTCCATTTACCCTTCAGTCTGTTCTATGGCTTCATTTATAGCTTGTTTTAGCTACTCAGTTGGTAATTTCATTGCTAGTTTAAAGTTTTTATGCTTGTAGTGCTTGCCATTTGTGGATGAAATTCAGTGTTGTTTTTTGTTGGACACATGGTTATTATGTTATGCATCTCAGTTTTTCTACGTTTGTGATTTAGTTTTTATTTGGGTTATGAATGCATTCCCTCTTGTCATCAAACTTCACAACTAGAAAACCTTAAAAAACCCTAAAAACCCTGTTTTGTTTTATTGAAATATTTGAGATTATGTTGGCTTGTTTTCTTGTAGTCTGGAAACAAATTCTAGCATAAACATATTTGGCACCATTGCCGGGGATCAAACTTGAAAACATATTTTTCCCTGGGAAACTTATCATTTCACTGGTTTTAAGAGGTGAACTTAAACCAACATATCTTATAGACTACTTTTCACCAGTTTGTCACAGTGGCTACTAGGGTAATTGGAACTAGAAACAGACCTATTTCACCTTTGCAGCTGGGTGTTTCAGACCCAGAACAAATATTGAAAACAGCAAGGAATATTGGAAGGTCTCAGTTATTACCAGCCCTATGTGACCCTGATCAGTTGGATGGTTCATCACCTTCATCTGTTTTGAGAAAAGAAGAAGAAACTTCACCTTGGTTAAAGCCTATAATTCATGTCAGTAACTTTCAAATTTTCACTGATCCTCAATCATTCAAAAAGGAAAAAATAGTATCTCCTGGTAAGATACCTCTATTTCATTTGAAAGTAGGTAAAACCCCTTTTCATCCAAGTTCCAGCCAAATCTCTCCATCATCAAATTCAGCCAGCCTTAAAATGGCAGCCCAAAATTAGCCTATAGACATGATGGACCGAATGGTTGTAGCCAGATATGCACCATTAGTTTTGCCTCACCCTTTGAATGCACTGCCTGGAGGTGAATATCAGAAATACCTTCCTAGGTTTAATGGACAGGGTGAAACTACAACTGAAGAGCACTATGAATCTTTTCTCAGTTATGCTGGTAACCATAACATTGAAGCTAAAGACGTATGGATGAGGATGTTTGTGCAGAGCCTTGATGGAGATGTCAGAAAATGGTTTAGGGAGCTTCCTACAAATTCTATCACCATCATAGAAGAGCTTCGGGACCTCTTCATGAGACAATGGGGTGACACCAAAGACCATACTTATTATATAACTGAATTTGGAGCCCTTAGGAGAAAAAAGGATGAAACCATTGCAGACTTTTCAAAAAGATTCAATAAAATGTACAACAGAATTCCTGCAGAAATAAAACCTTCAGAAACATCTGTAAAACTCACACATGCAAATGCTTTCGATCATGAATTTTCCTTACTACTAAGAGAAATAAGACCTATTTCTTTATTGAATATGTAGGATGCAGCGTTAGAAGTGGAGTCTAGCATATTGGCTTCCAATAGATTGAATAAAGAAACAGCTCAGCAGATGTATGACAGGAAAGGTAAGAAGGAAGCAGCTCCAGAGGTTTCAACATCTCAGTCTCTAGAAGGCTAAATTGATGAGATGGCCAAGTTGGTGAATATTTTAACTACAAAATTAAACAAGTTAGAACTAGAAATAAATTCAAGCAAGCATGTTCAAGAAGGTGAAAGAAACCCTCACAATCAGAACCAATTCAAAAGACAATTTGCTCCTCGTTTCATACCTAGAGAACGAAGAAATAATGATATTCAGCGAGAAAGGAGAGAGACTGAGGATCAAAGGGTGCCCCCACCTCTTCAGAACAATATTGTTGATGAAGAAGTGCTATTTGAAGACACGGATCAGGATATGAACTATTTTGGAGAAAGGTTGACTGAGGGTTTTGTCACTGAAGAAGAGTTTTTAAATGTAGAATATTATGATGCTGATATGTTGGAAACAGAGGATGATCTGAATATGAAAATGACTACTGCAACTGCTGATGTCTGCCAAAATGAACCCAAGAAGACGCTAAATTTGAGGTCAAGCCCAAAACAAGTAGTGCAGAACCCAAAGAAGAAGGTAGTTGTACCTACTAAACAGCAATCTGATCCTGTGTCAGAGAAAAAACAAATTCAAGATAGGCAAAAGAAGAACATGGAGGTTGAAGAGGTAAATAAAACTGTGCAGAATTTTAATCTGGAAAATGAATTAGGAAAAATAAAGATTCCTATACCTTTTACTGAACTAATGCAAAATCCTTCTTACAAAGAATCAGTTCTTAAAATGATCGGTTCAAAAAAAAATCGGCCTATTTCTAATACAGTGAATTTGCAAGAAGAAAATCCTAAGATTTTTATTGGACCAGTCTTGGCTGAAAAAACTGAGAATGAAGCAGGTGCTTCACCTCCATTTTACATTACTCTAACAGTCCATGAATAAATGATACATAAATGTTTGTTAGATTCAGGAGCATCACACAACTTAATGCCAAAGGATGTCATGGAGGCTTTAGGTCTAAGTATAACCAAACCCTATCATGATCTGTATGCATTTGATTCACGAGCTGTAAAGTGTTTAGGTGTGATTGAAGACATGGTTGTCAGTTTGACTCAATTACCAATGAAAAGTGCAATCATGGATGTGGTGATAGCTGATATTACACCTAAATTTGGGTTACTTCTATCTAGGTCTTGGGCAAAGAAAGTTGGTGGAACTTTACAAATGGATTTATCATATGCTACTATTCCTGTGTTTGGAGGAGAAAACAGAAGGCTATACAGAGAAATTCAGTTTGCCTATATTGTGACAGATGACAAGAACCCTACCAGCCATCCTCTGTATGCTTTTGATAAAGATTTGGGTACTTGCATGCTACACTTTAGTGATGATGACAATACTGTTGGTTTGTTATAGGTGGAAAAGGAACAGCCAGTTAAATGCAGTAAGGAGAAGGAAGATGAGCTTTGGTAATTGTACTTTGATGGATCATCTTGCAAAGAGGGTACTGGAGCAGGGGTTCTTCTCATATCCCCTAGTGGTGAAACAGTAAAGCTGGGGTATAAATTAGAATTCATTACTACAAACAATACTGCTGAATATGAAGCTTTGTTGTTAGGATTGAAGGCTGCTAAAGATTTAGGCATTCAGTAGATTTCTACATATGGCGACTCCGAATTAGTTGTTCAACAGGTGAGGAACAACTATCAAGTGAAACAGGATCTACTGAAAGTCTATTGAAATGAAGTATGGGACATGATTGATAATTATTTTGTAGCTTTTAACATTACCTATATTCCAAGGGACCATAATCAGACTGTTGATTCATTGGCCTTAGCTGCTACACATTTTAGAATCCCCAAAACTACACAGTTGAGGTATCCCATTTAGGTTAGGTACAGACCATTTGTACCTGATAATGTAAAGCAGTGGAGAGTGTTTGAAGATGACATTGAAATTAAAAGATTTTTGGAGCTTACACATGAGTTTTATGATTCCCTTATTGATCAAGAGGAAGATGATGAGGATGGATATGTTGAAGAGATTGCTGAAAATGAAATTGATGGCCACAAGATTATTGAATTAAAAGGTAATTTCATCCCAAAAGGTTTGGTACCTTTAGAAAGGATATTTTCAAAAGATGATACACCCCTAAAACCTGTTATACAGTCTTCAGAAGAGAATGTGGTGGATTGTAATAATGGCACTACAGAACATCCTAGAATGGTGAAAATTTCGAAAGCACTCACAGCTGGACAGAGAAACGGGTACATAAAATTGTTAAAGGAACATGTTGATGTCTTTGCATGGTCTTATCAATAATTGAGAACATATGATACTGGAATTATACAACATAAAGTCCCTTTAAAACCGAATGTTAAACCTTTTCGTCAGAAATTAAGAAGGATTAATCCAGCCTTGTTTCCTATTATTGAAAAAGAAGTGAAGAAGTTATTAGATGCCAAGATCATTGTTCCTCTCAAGTACTCTTCATGGGTGGCTAATCTAGTTCCTATTAGGAAAAAGAACGGAGAAATCAGACTGTGTGTTGACTTTAGAAACTTGAATAGATCTTCACTAAAGGATAATTATCCTCTACCTAAAATAGAGTAAATATTGCAGAAGGTTGTTGGGGAACAAAGGATTTCTATGGTTGATGGTTTCTCAGGATACAATCAGATTTCTATGCATCCTAATGATAAAGAGAAAACATCTTTTACTACTCCCTGGGGAACTTTCATGTATGATAAGAAGGCTTTTGGTCTAATGAACGCTGGAGCAACTTTTCAGAGAGCTATGGATATAGATTTTGTTGGCAAAAAGGACAAGTTTGTGGTAATTTACTTAGATGATATTACTATATTTTCACAATCAGATGATGAACATCTAAAACATTTGAAACAAACTTTCCTAAAATGCAGAAAATTTGGTTTGTCCTTGAATCCAAAGAAGTCACACTTTGTTGTACAGGAAGGCAAATTACTGGGTCATTTAGTTTCTGCTGATGGTATAAGGATTGACCCCGAAAGGGTAAAAGAAATATTGAAGATAAGTTTGCCCAAGAGTAAAAAAGATGTCCAATCTTTCATTGGTAAAATCAACTTTCTGCGTTGGTTTATACCAAACTTTGCTGAGACTATCAAGCAGATTACAGCCATGCTAAAAAAGGATCAAGAAGTCAAATGGACCACTGAAGAAAAGAATTCATTTGAAAAAATCAAGATGGCTCTTACTGAAGCTCCTATATTAGTAAGTCCAGATTTCACCAAAGAATTTCTAACATTTTCATTTGCATCTGAAGATACACTAGCATTTGTTTTGTTGCAGAAGAATAAGGATGGTCTTGAGCAACCTACTGCATTCTTTAGCAAAACCCTCAAAGATTCTGAATTAAAATACAACATCTTGGAAAAACAGGCTTATTCTTTGGTAAAATCTTTAAAAAATTTCAGAATCTATGTTTTGCATTCCAAAGTTATTTCATATGTGCCTAATGCTGTTGTAAAAGATGTTTTGACACTGACTGATAGCGAGGGAAAAAGAGGCAAGTGGATTGCTAAAATCATGGAGTATGATGTGGATATTAGACCTACCAAACTAGTCAAGGGACAAGGTTTAGCCAAGCTACTAGCTGAATCAAATTGCCAAGCTTTAGGATTCCATGTGATGGCAGAAGAGCCAGCTCAGGAAGAAAATCAAGCAGAGTTGGAGAAAGAGAAGATTCTGGACTTCTATTCAGCATCCACATGGTAAGCAGACATTGTGTATCTTCTGTTGTATTTGCAATGTCTTGAACATTTAGATAGAAAAGCTTCTAGATCTTTGAAGCTAAGAACTACTAAGTACTTTTTGGTAGAACAGCAGTTATTTTGGAAGGACCCAGGGGGTATTCTACTCAGATGCTTAGATAAACCTGAGATTGAAGGGGTGATTTCTGAATCTCATGATGGTGCTTGTGAAGGTCACAAGTACTGGAAGGCAACAAAATACAAGATCTTATGAGCTAGGTACTATTGGCCCTCTTTGTTTGCAGATGTATATCAGCAGGTAAGAGCTTTCATCTCTTGTCAGATGTTTGTTGGTAAACAAAAATTGTTGTCATTACCTTTAAAACCAATTGCAGTAAGTGCCCCTTTCCAACAATGGGGTCTGGACTTCATAGGAGAGATAATTCCATCTTCCTCGAGACAAAACAGGTGGATTTTGACTGCAACAGACTTCTTTACCAAATGGGTGGAAGCTATCCCTACTAGGAATGCCACAGATAAGGTGATTATGGAATTTATTGAATAAAATATCCTCAGTAGGTTTGGGTGTCCTCAGGAAATAGTAACAAATAATGCAAAAGCTTTTAAGTCTAAGGCAATGGAAGCATTTTGCGAAAAGAATGGTATCTTATTGAAACATTCAACTCCTTACTATCCCCAAGGAAATGGTTTAGTTGAGTCCTCCAATAAAAATATCATTCAAAGTATCAGGAAACTGCTGAAGCATAATAAGAGATCATGGGATTCTATGTTGAAATATGCATTATGGGTTGATAGAATAACAGTCAAGCAAGCAATTGGAACTTCTCCTTTCCAATTAGTGTATGGTATAGATGCAGTTTTTCCTATTCAATTGGGCATTCCAGTGATGAAGTTCTTTCAGGATTGTCAGGAGGAACCTAATGATATGCAGAGAAGGATTTATGCAATGATAGAGTTGCAGCAGAACAGAGAAAAAGTGGAAGAAAAGGCACAGTTATACAAATTGAAGATAAAAGAAAGATTTGACAGGAAAATCAAAGATAACACTTTCTCAGTTGATGACATGGTTCCAAAGTGGGATGCCAGGAAAGAGCAAAAAGGGAAACATGGCAAATTTGGCAACCTCTGGTTGGGCCCTTTCCTAGTATCTAAGTTTTTGGAAAATAACACTTTTGTCCTACAGACTTTGGAGGGTGAGGAATTGTCAAGTCCAGTTAATGGACGATTCCTCAAGCATTTCTACAGTTTTTGAGGGGAATTTTAGTTTTTCATTGTATATACCGGTGTGAGTAAAATACAATAAGGACTCCATAATCCAATGGAAATTTTGTAGATTAGCAGGTAGCAGGAAAGAAGGCACTGGTCTACAGGTTCTTGAAGCCTCACAAGGAGGACTTCATCCCGCAGCAGGAGCCAGATGTTACGTCATGATTTTGTCTTCCTTAGTTTTATGCTTTTGTTTATGTTTTTGAAGCTTGCTAATATTTTTGCTTCTAGGAAATTTTGGTTTATAAAGGTTAATTTTGAGTTTAAGCCTTTTAGTTTTCATCATTTTGATCTTTCCTACTTTTAAGCTTCATTTTATAAATTTTGCTTAGAGTTCATTCTCGAAGGGTTCTACAAGGTATATATTGCTTAAATAGTTTTATAAATGACACTAAGATTGAGATTAATCATATAAACCAAGTCTTAAACATGATTAGTGATTTAATGAGATGAAATTATGTGTTTGGACTTTCTTATAGCGCAAGGGCGAAATTAATACACTAGAGCGCTACAAGAAAGTCGCGAGTGCCAAAATAGTTATTTTTCAGTCCGATTTTTTCGGGGGTTTCATTCTTGAGGTGTAAACCACAACAATTATCACATTTGATACGTGTTTTTCTAGGCTTATCATTGAAACAGTTGTATGGTCATCGTGTGAGGGAGATCGTGGCAATTGTATGCAAGTTCATGGAAAATGATGACAGCGAGTGGAACGAGGCAGAATTTTCAGGAATGTGTTCTTAAGCTGAAGAATACAAAGGCATGAAATTTATGGTGGAGACATATTGCTGAGAAATCAAAGTTTTGACAGTTGAAGGAAGAATTAGGGCTTCCCAGTGGTGACAGTTCGAAGTGATATAGACAGTTGAAGACAGTTGGAACGTGCAATTCGACACCTAACCTTTCAAGGGATCGACTTCCAGCGCTTGTATTAAGCTTTTGAGCAAGTACCCCATGTGGCATTTGATAGGGTTTGTTAAATTTGGGGGGTTTTCTGATAAAGCCTATAATGTCAAAATTCTAAGGAAGGATATGAATTTGCTCACTCAATAGACTATGAATGATGAAATATTAATCAATATATCTAAGTATTCATTGTTTAAGCTAGTAAAGTTCAGAGCAGAACTATTGGAGGTCCCTGAATTTGTGATTAGGTCAAATTGTTGAAATTTGGTACAAAACATTTCCTAAACTGGTGATAGGGCAGACTGTGGGAGTTTGAAGATAAATAGACTGCCAAAACTGTGTGAATTTGAAGATAAATAGACTGTGAGATTATTGACAGGTGCTGCAAACCATAGTGAAAATGAATAAGAGTGGAAAAACTAATAGGGCTGAGCCCACTGATCTCAGTTGGATAGATAAATTCCCAGAATGTGTTGAGCTATTTGAAAATGCAGGATGGTTGATATTTTTGAAGAAAATTGATGGATACAATGCAGAGGTCTCCCATAAGTTTGCTCAATGCTATGACAAAGACACTGTATATTTTGATACTTTGAAATTCAAATTGACCAAAGAATTGGTAGCGGAGGCAACAAAAGTTAAAAATGAGGGAGAACTATGGTTTAAGAAAGTGCCATTCACCTTTAATGCACAAAGGTACCTAATGCCTGGTATAATTCCAAATTGGGGTAAGGGTGTTCCCATTGATAACTTCAGCCCTGAATGGGTAGAACCTATTAATTTTTTACAAAGTTATATTACATGTGAAGGAAGGTTTGCCTTCATTTTTAAATACCATTTCAGGTTTCTTCAACACCTCAGTAATGAGACAAAGATGAACCTGCCCTTCTTGCTAAAGAGCCTGTAGAAGATGTCTTGCAGAATCAAAGAACACCAAAATTATACTAGACAGCCCATTTTTCACCATGGACTTATCAAACTCATTATCAACAGTGTTTTGTAGAGTAAAGGAAAAACTTGGGAATATTTCCTTTTTTGGTCAGGGTTTCAGAATAGTCAAGAAGGACAGTCTCATAGAAAACAAGCTGATAAAGGACAGACCTTGATCAGAAAGCTAAGACAAAAGATAAAGGTTAAAGATTAAGACAATATTAAATTAGAGGAAGTTGCAGAGCCTGCAAAAGAATATTGTGAGTCTAAACAACATCTAAATGACATTGAGAGCAAAATTTTTCCAATCTGATAATAATGAGACCAAGCATGTTCAGGATGATGCACTGGTAGAGACATTTGTTGTAGAAAATATTGTTCTTGCAGAGAAAGTTTGAGTTGATGAAGAGGATACCAAAGTTCAAAAACAAAGTCCAATCACAGTCCTGTCAGAGGATGAGACATGCATGTTTGAGGAGGATAAACTTCCTGCTATTGATGAAACTAAGGTTGACACTAAAAAGGAATTTCACAGCCAGGAAGATGAGGTAGCAGTACCAAATAGAAAGAAGATAAAAGTCATTGAATTTTCCTTGGTCACTCATCAGGGCAAAACTTTCAAAATTTTAGGAGAACTTGCTCCTAGGTGGAGACTAAAAACTAGACCCAAAAACAAGCTCAGGCTGAATATGAAGAAATTGCTTAACCCTAAATTGAATAAAGAAGGAGTAACTATGATTGATGACTCCTCCTCTGATGAAAAATTGCATGTTGATAAGGGTGACAGTAAAGGAAAAAGGCCAATGAAATAAGAAAGAGAATCTGCCCTTACTGAGACTAAACTGTCTGATATATTTTTAGAGATACGAAGTCAAATGTTGCAGGAATAGTAAGAAGGTAAGATAGAGGTTTCTCACTCAGAAAAGAATCTCATGGTTGATGAAAATGTTCCCTGTGAAGATGAGACTAAAGAAAACCTAAGTTTTCCTGAAACTCCTACGGAATTGCTGCCAGAAGATGAAGAAATCTATAGGAGACTAAACATTCCATGGCTTTCCAATGAGATGCAAAGTACAGTCGGAAATAAAGCATTTGATTCAGAGAAAGAGAATTTACAGAGAACTATAAAACAGTATAAACATCAGGTGGAATATATGCAAGAGACAAATGATGGCTTGGTTATGGCCAATAGAAGACTCAGAGAGGATCTGGATGAGGTGAATAGCCACTATCAGGAGCTGATTGCAGTCTCAAAAGAGGCATTGAAAAGAAAAAAAAATACAGTCACAATTTACAATGTTAAAACAAACCATCAAATATCTATAGCAGCAAAATGAAGAACTCACTAGAAAGATGGTAGAGATGGAAGCAGAGCAACTGAAGGCTAGAAGAAAATCCCAAGCCCTAGAAGGGATAGCCTTGTTAGCAGAGGCAGCTAAAGATCTATGAAGCTTGTTAACACAATCAGTTATTAGTTATGTTTTGAAGGATATTTCATTTTTGTAATTATTATTTTGATAGAACTATTTCTATGAGTAGGCTAAAAAGCAGTTAGGGTTTAGTCTTTAACCGAATTTTGAAGGATAGTATTAATGTATGTCACAAAGAGGACTAAGGATTTGATTTTTTGGCTGGAAGGAGGAGGTCTCTAGACTTGTTCATAAGCTAAGTAAATGACTCTTATGTGTATTTGAAAGACTGATTATGAAATATATGCTCCATTTACCCTTCAGTTTGTTCTCTGGCTTCATTTATAGCTTGTTTTAGCTACTCAGTTGGTAATTTCATTGCTGGTTTAAAGTTTTTATGCTTGTAGTGCTTGCCATTTGTGGATGAACTTCAGTGTTGCTTGCCATTTGTGGATGAACTTCAGTGTTGTTTTCTGTTGGATACATGGTTATTATGTTATGCATCTCAGTTTTTCTATGTTTGTGATTTAGTTTTTATTTGGGTTATGAATGCATTCCCTCTTGTCATCAAACTTCACAACCAGAAAACCTTTAAAAACCCTAAAAACCCTATTTTGTTTTATTGAAATATTTGAGATTATGTTGGCTTGTTTTCTTGTAGTCTGGAAACAAATTCTAGCATAAACAGGACATACGGGGTATTACAGAAGTTCATTAGAGGATATGTAGAGGTTAAAACCCCTACGAAGAAATTGTTGAAGAAATATGTAAACTTCCAAAGGAATGAACAATGTCAAGAGATTATGGATGCTCTTAAGAATAATATGGTAGCGACTCATATATTGGTCTTTCTAGACTAGAAAAAATAATTTCATGTCCATGTCGATGCATCATATATTGCACTGGCTGTTTTACTTATGCATCCAGGTGAAAGTTACTATTAATCATCCCATCACATTTGCTAGTAGAAAACTATCAACGACAGAAAATAACTATACTACGACAAAAAGAGAAGGACTTTCTATGGCATATTCTCTTCAAAAGTTTTGACATTATTTGCTTGGAGGACATTTCAAGATGTATGCATATCATTTTGCGTTGAAATATTTGGTCAATCATCCAGTGTTGGGGGGGGGGGGGGGGTATTTTTCAATGGCTTCTCTTATTCCAAGATTTTGACTCTAAAATTATTGTTAAACTCGATCCACTGAATTTAGGACCAAACCATCTGTCGAGGATGGAAAGTGGAGAAGAGCCTGGTAATCTCAACGATAGTATTCCTAACGCACAATTGTTTGTAGTCAAGATGAGTGATTATCACTATAGAGATATTGTCCATCTCTTAACTATAGGATATGCACCAGAAGGATTCAGTAAAGAAAATAAGATATAATTAGTTGTTAAAGTTCTATACTTCCAATTGATCACTAAACAATTATACAAAATGGGACCAAACAAAATTATCCATCGTTGTGTTTTAGAACATGAGAGACCAATGGTATTGAATGAAGCACATGCTGGTGTCAACGGAGGCCATTATGTAGAAAAGAAACAATGTGTAAGATATTACAAGCAGGATTGTGCTGGCATACTTTGCATGCAAATGCTAGATATTATTGTCATAGATGTGATATCTTCCAAGGAAATGGAAAATCGTTGTGACGAGATGAGATGTTTCTAGTACCACAGGTGACTTTACAGGAATTCGACAAATGGGTTGTTGATTTTGTAGGTCCTATTACTCCACCAGGAAAAAGAACAGGTGCACGTTATGTAATCACTGTGACAGCTACTTGCCCAGATGGGATGAAGTAGCGTCAATAAAGGATTGTACTACTGCAATATTTATGTTCGACCATGTAGTGACCCGATTTGGATGCCTAAATATTTTTATAAGTGGTCAAGGAACACATTTTTTGAATCAGATGATTGACAAATAAACTAAGGAATTTTAGATTCAACACTAGAATACAACACCATATCACCCACAAGCGAATGGTGTTGTTGAAGCATTCAATAAGATTTTGGAGAATGCATTGAAAAAAAAATGTAATGTTCAAAGAGATGATTGGGATCAGAAGATGCTTGCAGTATTATGGGCTTATCACAAAACTTGCAAAAAGTTGACAAGCCAAACTACATTTATATTAGTGTACGGAAAAGAAGCCATCGTGCCTCTAGAATATATTGTACCCAGTCTAAGGATAGTTGCAATTACTAAAATGACCGATGTTGGTGCTATCGAATAAATATTGTTGCAACTAGTACAGTTAGAAGAAGATACTTTTGTCTTAGTCTATCATCAAAATGTCAAGAAGGAGCGACAAAAATCTTGGCACGACTCACATATTAAGTATAAGAATTTTCATATTGGAGAGCTTGTTCTCATATATGACAATAAGTTTTTGAAGCATCCTGGCAAGCTTAGAACACATTGGAAGGGGCCATATATTAATGTCATTCAGATCATTGAAGGTTGAGAAGTTCAATTGTAAAATTTAGATGGTACACCCTTAAAAGGATTAGTAAATGGAATACGGCTAAATCCTTATCAGGATAGTCGCACTTCAATCGACTGATACTTCAAAAAGGGAAGGAAAAAAGTAAAAAAAAAAGAAACAGAAAAAGAAAAAGAGTTGCAAGTTTATAAGTGTTTTTGTCATAATTTTATGAGTGTTTTTATTGCAATCATATGAGTGTTTTGTAAAAATAAGAATTGTGTGATGGAATATATGTCTATTGCAATAGAAAAATTGTTGTCGTGGGCTATATGTATGTCGCAAGAGAAGAATTTCTTTAGCAAAGAATAAATGTTGTCGTATACTATGGGTCTCTCGCACAAGAGACTTTATGTCAAAAGAAGAGTGTTGTTGCAAGATGGATTTTGGTCACAACTGACAGTTAGATGACAATTAATTTAAAGTAACGGGATATTTCAACGACGTGTGTTTTGGTCACATATGTTATTAATGCACAATAACTACCAATGAACCGATAAGCGAAGTGACGGTTTAGTTCATGGTTTCCTTGACATGATTAGAAAGATTTCTCCATGTGATAGAATTTTCCACCACCTTCTGCATTTATTGCAGGATCGTGTGGGAAAAAAAATTTCCGCATGCATCAAACTACTTCATCTTTGTGTCGAAGCTTGGTCATTCTATTGCATCTAACTAATTGAATTCTTGCACTAAGCCATTTGCCTACAACAATTTGAGTCAAGGTTGTTTTCTCAGAGCATGGTCGTTTATGTTTCAAGACAAGCACTATTCCAAAATCAGGTATGGAGGTTTCCTCACCTACACCTAATAGGGAAGAGACTATAGAAGTTGTCTCACAACTAGAACCAATCATAGAAGTCATTTTATAGTCGGACAAGCCCGACACATAAAAAAGGAAACACTTTGTCCGTGGAACTGGTCGCAAAACAAGAACGATAGATCCACATGATGCTAAAGCAACAGGAGTTGAGTCAACCATCTTATTTCTTGATTATGTTCCACCAAGACCAATGGAGGCACCTAAAGTTATTATTGGCAAGAATGACAAATATCAGCTAGTAAGGCCAACCATACCAAAAGGATTCCATGTGACGATGGAAATCATTCCAAATTTTAAGAAGATGGGGTTTATCGACTACAACCTGCGCAAGTTTCCTGAACTTGACATGAAGTTGTGTATGACCATTGTCTGAGAGACAGAGGATGGACCTATTGATGTCTTCTCTATGGAATGGGTGGGGGGATTGCATAAATATGGATTGTTGTCGTTGATGCATATGCCACATTTTGGTCACACAACAAAGGTGAACACGGGTGTGAAGCAACTGGTGGTCTACTTTCATGGAGGTTGTCTATGGATAAGCAAAAAAAATCAGTAGACATTAAGATAATCGCATCCAACACAGGACTTCCTCTTGCAGACGTCGACCCAACTCCCTTCTTCACTGGAAAGGACTAGGATGCTACCCGTACTAATAGGATGAAGGTGAAATACAAATTTTTAAGAGATAAGATATGATTTGGAAACACCTTTATCAATGACATTGTCATTTAGTTCACAACTAAATTTTTATCCAAAAATTTGTTGCGGAAGATGCGACCGAACAAGTGCACATTCAAAACAATCGTTGTGAAAGAGTAGTGTGCAGCAGGGATCCAAATGAACTAGTTGAAAAGAGATAATAATGTTGAATTTCATTTGCAAGGAGAAGCACTCAGGTAATTTATTAGTAAGCGGGCAAGAATAACAGAGGAAATCATCCAACATTTTTGCAATATAATAAGATTTTCGCTCAAGGCTCACCATATATTTTTATAGTCCTGACAGGATCCGCATAACCAGCGGTTAGCTACATAGTTTTAGCTATCTAGTGAAGAAATTGAAGTGATTATTTAGGATTGGCCTGATGAATGGAGACAACATGTCGCAGAGGATCAAATCTATGCATAAATTGAGTCGTGATAGGATGTCACATCAGAGAAGTAAAATGGAAATCAGGGAGGAAATCCACCAGCAGAAGAAATTCCATGAAGCTCTCCCTACAATGGTAAAAATGAATCAAGTGTGAAGCAGCAAGAAGAGGAAGGTCGACAATTTAGTTGTAATTGTTGGCATTAATAATTATTACTACAACCTTATTTGAGATCGAATGGAGGAAGTAGTGAGTCAAAGCTACAAAAGATGGATCAACGACACACTGAATTGGTAAGCAACATTACACATTTACTGCGGTAAAGGAAGTTGGAGTAGCAATCGAGCGGGAGTCATATTCAACTATGTTGCAGGAAGAAGTAGGCCCGTCAGTAGAGCGACCTGTCAAAGTACTATCAATTCCTACCCAAAGAAAAAATAAAGCAATTTCTAAAGAAATTGATTTGGGAATGCTGAAACAAAATGTCATGATCAAGAATATTGATCATGTAACTTTTGATTTTTCTGTAATACTAATGTATCTACTACATAATATTCATTGGGATACAATAGAGGAAATTAAAACAAGAGAGCATGAGATATTTAGCCAGCTCAAACATTATAAGACTACAATTTTGTTGATGAAGAATAAGGTTAAGGAGATAGAGCAAAAAGAAAAAACTTAGCAGGATGGCAGGCAATGACTAGATGAAGTTTTTTTTTCATGGGAAAAAAAGCGTAATTTTATATCATTTGTTGAGAACAAAATTACATTTAGTAGATACACATTGTTGTGTATTCTGGTAAAAACTAGAAAGGTCAAAAGAGACAATAGAAACAGAACCTGAAATTCTTAGGTAGATATCCACATAAAAAAATATATAGTTTTCAGCCATAATATGTTCACTATCCTATTCAAAACAAGAGGCTAATATATGTTCATGTCTATCCAAATGTCACGTACCCCAATTTCAATAACATTTTATGTTTAAGAAAACATTATATTTTACATTTATTGTAAAGTTTATGACTATTGACCAAGTGGGGTCAAGGATGACTGTAATTTATTATGTTGAATATTTTAATATTTAATAAATAAAAGATGAGACAAATAGCCAAAGGAGGTTGTTGAAAGAGTGTCCACTAGCCCACTAGGAGGAATAGACTTGGGTGAGAGCAAACAGACACATGGCAGTATCCTCAATCACTTCTAGTTGTTGCAGGAGGAAACTTCCCTAATTTTGTGGTCATGTTCCCCAAGAAAGTGGAACATAGTAGGTGGCTCATTAATTAAAAAACTGACCAAAAGACCTAGGCATGCATATATATATCCATCAAATTCAGCAAGAGGTTTTTCATTCTTTATCTTGTGAAATTTCTGAAGTTGAGAAAGAAGCACAAGAGATACGATGAGGGGAAAGTTAGAAGTGGATTGAGTGATTAAGACTGCATTCTGAACTAGTGCAACCACATAGCTGAGTTCTATAATGTTGAGGACAGAAGTATTGTTGTTAAGTACTACTATTGAGTTGTAGGGGTATTGAATCCCATTTCTCCACACAGTGCATTCATCCTGGTGGATCAATGGACAGGCTCAAGGGTCCTAAGACAAACAATTGAGTTATCTTCACGAAAAGGTTGCGTGGAACAAACTCCTTGGGCTGTTTGTCTCTTCTACAAATTACCAAGTTCCATTGTGTTATCTTATTTATTTATGTCCAATCAAATTACTGGAATGAAAGTAGCCATGATTAGTTTTTCTATTATTACTTAGATACTTTGAATCTGCTAGTAGAATGCTTAAGTCTGCATTGTATTAAGGCAAGTTTGTGTGTATATGATTATCAGAATAAATGATTCTATAATTAGAAATGATTGATTAATGAGTAAAATTCCTTTCTGCATTTTTCCACTCATCTTATGATGACGTACACTAGAACAGAAGGATTGTTTAGCTGTAGATAGGAATGATTATACATGGGAAAAATGATCTGAACTGTTATCGAATTGAAGAGTTTACATAGAAATGAATCAACAATATTTTCTTTTGATAAGATACCAGCAATATCTTCAAGTAACGATTTTAACATTGGAATCTTTTTACTGTTATTTTTCCAGCTATTTATCATAAAAATCCATTTCTAGAACTTAACCTTTTCTACAAAAACCTCTAAGAACATTACATAGAGTCCATTACAGTAAGCTTTTGTCACACAGTCATTAAACTGTGTAGTATAATACAATAATAATTACTGTAATATAATCTATTTATTTACACTTAGTAAAGAAAAACCATTCATTATTCTAATACTTTAAAACCTAAATTATAAAGATGTTACTCTAGTCATATTACAGTAAATAATGCACAGCTAATGTTTTACCAACTATCATAACTTTAGTATTTAACTTATGTACTCTAACCTCAAACTGTTTCTTTTCAAATATCTAGCACAGTAAGTTCATGATGTACTGTCAATAGGTTGAAAATGGTTAAAATTATAACACCTACTGTTTTGTAGTACATAGAATAAGTACTTAGTAAACCAAAATGTAAACAAACAGTGTAAAATTAATACTATTATTAATATTTGTAAATTTTTCTTCTAAACCCTACTCTTTAATACAATCATTCACATCCATTTACAGAACCTATTTATGAAAAAAGAAGATTACCACAACTAGCGAATAATTAAAAATAGACAATTGTATACTTAAGATAAGGTACAACTCTTATCTCTTAAATATTTATCTAGCAGTTAAGTAAGTCAAAGGATAGATTTCCAGCTCTTCCGATTAAAAAGAAAGGCTATCATAATCTAACTATTGTTTATACAAATATCAAAGATCAGAAGATAACCATCTTACTTAAATACCAAAATTGTTTATTAAAACCAAACCCTAGTTTAATCCTCTATGTTACAAATTGCACAAATAGAATTGCAACAACTAATTTTCCAATGGCTTTAACCAATTCACAACCATAGAATAAATTACAACAAATTGTTGTCATAGCAGAAAACTCTTTTAATGCACTGTGCAAACGAAAATACAAGAGGAAGACAAATGCTAACAGATATTTACACTCTGGTCAGTAAGGTCTACCTTTAAAAAAAAACATAATCAGAGTCTTTAATTTATCAAGAAATGAACCAATACAGTCGCCACATTGTTTAACTCATAATACCAAGAGCCTTAACGGTCCATAGCCTCGAAAGAGTTACAGTGGTTGAGCAAGAGGCCGAGGAAGCTTCCACGTAACTTAATTACAGTATGAACAACGATTACAAAACCATGGAACGGTATTATTTTACCCTAAATCATTATTACAAGATTCGTAGCCCACTTGTGAAACCCTAAGGGTTATCATTAAGGATGACCTTACGGCCTCCATAAATTTTCCAAAATAAAACAAGAAAATGCTACAAGTAATATGAACACCACAGTAACATTCTACAAGTACCATTGGTAACACTTGAGACATAATCATGATTCACGAAGAAGGGTACCCAAGGGTGGGACTGAGGGTTCCTGAGCCTTTCTTGCTCCAACCTTTCAGCTCAGGGAATCACCTTCGACCTTCGACTGTGCAATGCTAGAAAATTTCACCTACCACCAAACAACAACTGCTTAGAACTGTTTAGTATATAGCTTAGTTTAAATAAAAGAAAGGAAGGAACGCTTGGAGGTTTTTTTACAACTTACCAATTTTTAGCATTGAGCTCGAAGAAACAGTTATGATGAAGAACTAGAGTTTCAAGCCTGCTAACGCCACGCGCAAGACAAGAGTGAAAACTATTGTTTAGACCCGAGGAGGCCGAGGGCCTGTCAGTCTACTCCTCCATCCAAAACAAACAACTGATTAATCCAAGCGGGTTTTAGGGCAAAACATTGAATGTAGTTGCATATGGTTTATCACCCAAAAACGTCCATCTTGCGAGCATCCACGGCGTGGATCGCACTATCTTTTAAATGTTTTTTGGCTTGATATAGTTTGAACCTACATGTTAACCCTGCGATGTATGTAAAAGTAATACTATTACCTTTGTTAAAAATAAATAAGTCATTGTTATGCATGTTGGAGTTTTTAGCTAGGTTGTAGTTGTCATTTTATGCATCGACTACATGCCTAGGTTAGTTTCGTTATATTTGTACTTTTTCTAGTTGCCAAAATAATAATGTTAATTTTTATGCTTAGGTAAGTTCTAGGATTAAGATGGTTAAATTTCATAGTTATAAAACATTGGGAATGTCTTTAGGCTCCTAGTACTACAAACAACTAAAAGCATGTTTTGATAATTATATACCATCAATCATATAATTTATTTGTTTAGAACAAATAATCGCCCTACCAACTCCAATTGCTACCTAGGTAGAATACTCCTTGCTATAGGCCTAGGAACTCTTACATTTCGATAATCTAGACAATAAATAGAGTCACCTTGGTAGTTGAAACTTAAGTCTAAGGAATAGAGTTTAAAGATCTTTCCTAACTTACTCATTTAGTCTCCCAAGCCTTGAATTCTTAAATCGTAAACCTGGAAGTAATATTTTACCTATGAATTATGTACAAGCATCGAATCTGCATTAGCTTTGAAAAAATCTAAGTAGGCCTGAGGATAACCTCAAGCCCCCTTCAGTAAGAAAAGAAAATAACCATCAGAATCATGCACATTCTTACAAATAAGCCAATGATCTTAATTCAATAATTTTTAAACTCATTAACTTTTGATAAACATTTTATTATTCAAGACTGAAAATCAATATAGATTGAGTACGGTTAGGGTTAGTGGCATGTGACTTACAAGTTAGTAAGTAAAATTATGTAGCCTCTTAGTTATAGTTAACCAAAGAGTATTAATTCCTAAGTTTTCTCTTGATGTCTTGTCTTTGTAATCTATCTGTTAACTAGAATGAAGTTAATTATTAAACTAGCATTCTGGATATGATTTAGTGTTTAATATCACATAGAAAAATTTTAAATTTTTGTGAATTTTTGGGGATGTAATATATGGTATCAGAGCCCAAGTTCAGACACTAGGCCTGAAGTGGCTCAGCACACGTAAACAAAAATAAATAGAAAGTATGGATACTGATTTATGATTTTAAATGTTGATGTACAGAATATTTTCTGAATTAGATTTGCAGGTATGGAAGGGCTCAAAGAGTATGATGAAGGGACGTCCCTGTTAAATGAACAAAATAATTCTGGAAAAGAACCTGCTAAAGAAGAGATAACTAATAACTCATATGAATTATTGCAAACAGTTAAGGATCTAAAAACTGAAATGGAGACCGTTAAAAAAGAAAATGAGAGAATCATAAGAGCTCAGGAGGAGCTGAATCAAATACTGTTGGAAATTTTCTATAATGAAGAAAAGGATAAACAGATAGAATCTAACACTACGTCCTATCAACATAAGGG
Source organism: Pseudotsuga menziesii (assembly GCA_001517045.1). Lineage (NCBI taxonomy): Eukaryota > Viridiplantae > Streptophyta > Pinopsida > Pinales > Pinaceae > Pseudotsuga > Pseudotsuga menziesii. The sequence goes on along the minus strand of LPNX010117842.1, from coordinate 124,315 downwards.
TAAAAGGTCAAATTACTCTAAAATTGAAAGCAAATATTCTTCTAAAATTAACGGTAACTTGCACAGAAAGAAACACCAGTATTATAGTGACAGTAGTGAGAGTAATTATGGCTCTAGAAAGAAGAAGTACAAGCCCTATGAAGAGATTTATAGGGAGTTCAAAAAGATTAAACCACCAAATTTTAATGCCGAAAAAGAAAAAGGAGAGGAAGCTGAAGCATGGCTATCCAGAATGAAAAAGTACTTTCTGATATATAATTATTCAAATCAGTTAAAAGCGAGGATGGAAATATATAACTTAAGTGGAAAAGCCGACATTAGGTGGCAGGACATAAAATGAGTTAAGGGCATAAAAGAGAAGAATATAAACTGGAGCACTTTTAAAAAGTACTTTAAAAATAAATTTCTGTCGGAGCAATATTACGAGGAACGATCTAAAGAATTTTATGACCTAAGGTTGGGAACCATGAGTATGAAAGAGTCAAATAGTAAATTTTTAAGCTTACTGTGATATGTGTCTTATACTATTGATGAAAACCCCAAGGTAGAACATTTTCTAAGTTGTTTACCTTTTCATATTAAGGACAGAATTGAATATGATAATCCCAAGACCCTTGAAGAGGCCATGCAAAAAGCAAATTTCTATTATGAGCATAACCGGTAAAGGGAGAAAATGTCAAACTGGAATATAAAAAGGCCTAATAATTTTGAACCAAGAAAGAAAATTATCACACCTAATCAAAATTTTAGGCATAATAACTCACGCAATCTTAGTTGTCACAAGAAATAAAAAATTTACAAATAATCACAGTAATTATGTTAAAAATAGGGAACGTAAGGAATCGGTAAAATGTTGGGAATGTCAAGGACCTCACTATGCATCAAGTTGTCCTAACAAGAAGAAGACCGTCAACAACATTTATGTTGTGTGGGAAGAAACAACAGCTGGTGATTTAGCGAGAGGGATGCCTAGAATCAATGCAGCATTGGAAAACAGACACGATGAATAATCAAACTTCCATGGTGGAAGTAGAAGGTATGCTGAACCATAAATCTATTTCTATTTTAATTGACCGAGGGTATAGCTTGAGTTATGTCTCTCCCAGTTTAGTAGATAAAAGTAAACTACCAGTAGAGAAATTTGCAAAATCATGGCTGGTTCAATTAGCTACAGGAGCGAAAAGGAAAGTAATTGATTTTGTGAAAGATTTTAGATTATTTATAAATCAGTTTGAAACTTCTGTAAAGCTGAATGTACTTTCGTTAGGCTCCTATGATGTATTAATTGGAATGGATTGGTTGGAACAGCATTGAGTAGTGTTAAATTGTTTTGATAAAACTTTTACCTGTTTAAATAATGAAGGAGAAATGGTAATAGTAAAAGGAATCCCTAGGAAAACAGCAATCAGATAGATTTTTGTCTTACAACTAAAAAGGGTTGTTCGGAAGGGATGTAAATCTTTTGTAGTAACTATAACTAATGAAGAACACATTAATAAATAAGACAAGCTAAAATTAGAAGATATACCAATTCTGAGATGTTATTTGGATGTATTTCCGAAGGAAATTCTGGGATTGCCTCCAAAAAGGGAGCAGGATTTCACTATTGAGTTGGTACCCGGTGCGGTGCCTAACTCAAAATCTCCTTACCCGATGAACATCCTATAGCTTAATGAACTAAAATCGCAATTAAAAGAACTGATAGATAAAAATTATAAGACTAAGTGTGTCTCCTTGGGGAGCACTGGTCATTTTTGTTAAAAAGAAGGACGGTAATCTGCACTTATGCATTGACTACCGTCCGCTTAATAAAATGACCATTAAAAATAGATACCCATTGCCCCACACAGATGATCTGTTCGATCAATTACGTAGAGCAACAGTATTTTCAAAAATTGTAAAACATCATCACTGCAAAACATCTCCATATAAGTGGTAACTAGATCTTGAAATTTGTACAAAACTTGTTGCTAATCAACAAATGATAGAGAAACATGCATCATCGGTTGCTCATATAATCATTTTTGTTTTCCTTTTCCATATCCCTGTGATTGGCATCCATCACTATGATGTGTTGGCTCATTACAGCTAACAATTTCTGAGAGCAAATAAGAGATATGTTCTTGATCAAATGAAAGATGAGTATTAAAATATATGCCGTGAAAAAACTGTTGATTACCTTGTCCAATAATGATATCTTTAAAAAATGTATCATAAATAAGAGGATCTTCATAATTATTTTGAACAATAGACTCATAAATATTATTGACCATAGCATGAACGCATTGTTGATCATTTCTTTGTTGAAAATTGGAACTAGATGTGATTCCATTAATCAACAAGCACTGATAAAATTTAAAGTATTCCTCTTTATCACTATACTTGTCAAATATTGGAGCATTAGGATAGAATCCTAATGGAAAAGATGAATATTTTTTGCATAGGATTGTCAGCAATATGGATTTGAAATAGATTTGAAATAGCATCTCCTTCTTCCTCATCACTATTATCTTTCTCATCTGGATTTAAAGCAACAGGCGCATAAGGAGAAATATTATCCTCTTGTTGTTCCTCCTTGAAAATGGATGATCTTGACAAATCCAGTTCTTTATGATTGGTACAATTTATTTTGGTCTGCAAATCCGAAAGCTGGGGACTGCCCTTACTGGTTTCCATTGGTATTTTAGCAAAATACACTTGATCATTTTGTTTTGTATCTAAAGAAACCAAATCTTCAGGTATATAATAATCAGAATTAATGATAGAAGGATAAGTTTGAGCTTCTTCATTATTGTATTCATCATAAATTGGGGCTGCCTAACAAATTTATAATGATAATGAGGAAGATTCATGGTTTTCTTCATCTAATAAACCCTGAACAACCTTTTGTAACAGCATATTATCATGGAAACAATCAGAAACTTCTTGAGAGTCATGACAACCCAATACTTCTACAACAATATCTTCATTAGTAGGCTGATATGAAAAGAAATAAGCATGATCTCCTATTTCTTTGTTTTGAGAAATATCTTCAATCGCATGCGATTCTTTTTGCACATGACTATCACATGCTTTAATATCAATGGATGTGTTCTGAAAAATTTTCTTAATAAATTTATGATTTTGAATGCATGGACTAAAGGACACATCTGTGTGATTGAGCAATTGTTGATCATGATCATATTTTTCAATTTCAAACACCTCTTCTCTCTGTTCTTCATATGTATCAAAAATTGTTTATTGAATTTGATTGCTAAGACAATATGCTTATCTATATTTCTCAAAACAATATTCAAGAAGTAACTCATGTGAAAAATACCTTTTAGAGTGCTCATGGAATACTATGCGGAAATCCTTCAAGGATGAAATGCTAGAAGGAGGCAATGAGAAATACCATTCACATGCATCACCATCCAATGAATACATGAACATATTCATACAGACATCTTTGTGCTGTAGACCTAGCAGATCCATGCACTCATGAAACTTAATGAGGTGTTCTACAGGATTATCTTCTTTCCTTTCTCTGAAGATAGGCAGAAAATCTTCCCATTCTGTCATAGTCGGTACTAGATGTGGGAAACCAGGAACTGCTGAAAAATTAAAAGGTGCAAACCTCCGAGCCAAAATGGCTTCCATGGTCTTTGGCATCTTGAACCTTGACATCTCGAACTAGTGGAGTCACCAATATATTTGTCTATAATGAAGCTGGAGTCGCCGGGTAGAAAACTGCAGTCAAGCTAGCATCCTTCTCTTTTCTACCATCAAGAGTTAGATTTCATCATTGTTGTTCTTCCTATGGAAGATAACTTCTTTCCCCTGTCACCGACAACGGCTCCAGAAGATGTTATCACTAAAAGATGCACCTTGACTCCATAAGGAGCATGGCTAGTGAATCTTTAAAATTGGTTTAATGGATAACTGAGTTGATAGACTGATGGAGGTCTAACAGTACAAATATCAAGCTAGGTTTAAAGATCAAACAGCAGGAAATGTATCATTGTAAAATACGATAATAGGAAAGACTATGAGCATGAATTTATAAAGGACTGGTTCATTCTGCAATTGAGAATATTGCAATGGATTGATAAGACCAAACACAAGATAAAATCATGATAACATACAGTTCAATTATTAACGAAAATAGGCTCAAATGATCATAATCATTTCAAAGCAGTTATTTCATATTAAAATATACAAAATGCATACAGTAGTCTGACCTCCAATGCATCCTCAGCCCTCTCGGCTGGAACCCCCCTTTTTACATTACAAAACCATCTATTTTATATAAAAATTGCATCAATGAACTCTCAAGAATCGGAAGCAAACAAAGCTATCTAATAATAATAATAATAATAATGACAAAATATAGAACTATCTGCCAGAAATCTGGAACTTTAGAAATCTCCTGCCATGTGTAATTTGTGTGCTTGAAAATGCTCATTGAGCTCCTAGAGATCGGGGATGCTCCTTAATTACTACTCCAGGTGCTCCTCATATCCTAAAATTTGGGATTAACTGATCATAATGTTAGCTTCGATAACCTTGATGATATGTCAGCTTCTTATATGAAAGAAATTCAGAGATATATGGATCTGCTTCTTTGGTAAATTCTCCTAGCTTCCACATGTTCCTCGGTACCCTGCATTATAGCTAACATTTGACTTACAGATCCTCTACAAATCTGGAAATGATGTTGATGTTGATTATCTACGTTCAAAACTGGAAGAGCTCAAATTAATTGACCCAAAATATTTCTTTTAAAATATACTCTGCCACCTGGTCATTTTAGGCCTGGATATATGGAGATGACCTTTAACCAACACTAATAGTCTTCCTGGAAAAATGCATCTGATCCTCTACCTCTGGATACTTTTTTTTTTGTATGGCTTCTGTGTTTTATTTGGCAAGTAGTTGCAACCTAAATTCTCCACGCCAGACTCCTCATGAAACCCTATATGATCTGGATTATCGCATGCCTTTCTTGATTTTGCTTGAAACCTAAATATTTATATACATGCAATATTTTCTTATTGGAACCTGGTGACCATATTCCATAAACATATTAATATCTATATATACCAATAATTTCATTATGTTTCTCCATGTGTAAGCTTTGGCACTTGGTTTCACGGGTCAACATGGGCGAAGACGAAGACAAATGGTTAACGGTTGGTACAAAAAGTCTCATTCCTTTTACAAACCAATGTAACTTATAACTTTATGTGTTAAAGTTAAAACAAACATAAATAAATAATAAACATAAATAATTATTTTAAAATCTTATAAAGAATATTCAAATAATTTAACTTATATTTGTTTATTTATAATTCGGTTTGTTTTAACTTTAAATTTTGGGTAGCAATGGTGCAAGAAAAGCTGGCTCAATATTTTGATATGACATCTAAATTGAATGAGATAGAGGTTTGAGGTGATATGCGCTACCAAAATATAAATGATTTTGTTGGTGCAAATCTGGTGATAACAGACTGAACATCAGCAGCTAGTCGGTTTGTTACAACCGTTACCAATTCTGAGCTGGAAATGGGAAGTAATCAGCATTGATTTCATTACATGTTTGCCTAAAAATCAGAAACAAAATGATTCAATATTGGTAGTTGTTGAAAAACTCAGCAAGGTAGCCCATTTTATACCAGTAAAGACCACTCATAAGGCTGCTAACATTGCTGAAATTTTTTATGAAACAAATTTTTCGTTTGCATGGAATTCCAAAAGTTATAATTTCTGACAGGGACTCTAAATTCATGGGGAACTTCTGGAAATATTTATTTAAAGGCCTAGATACTACTTTGAATTGCAGTACATCTTTTCATCCGCAAATAGATGGACAGACAGAAAGCGTAAATCAGATTTTGGAATGTATGTTAAGGATGTACGTTAGGGAACAACCAAGTAAATGGGAGGACTACTTACACTTGGTTGAGTTTGCATACAAAAACCACTACCAAGATTCAGCAAAATTCATCCCATTTGAAATTATGTATGGAGAAAATGTAATACTCCCATCTCATGGAGTAACCCTATTAACAGGTTAATGCTAGGACCTTAGTTATTAAAGGAAATGGAATTAACCATGAAGCAGGTACAAGGTAATTTAAAGTTTGCACAGGACAAACAGAAGAGCCAAGCAGATCTTAAACGAACTCAAAAAGAGTTCCAGGTGGGCGAACATGTTTTTATTAAGGTAAAACCTAAAAAGAGATCCTTAAACTTAGGGAGTTGTGCTAAGCTATCACCCAGGTACTATGGGCCTTTTGAAATATTGTCTAGAGTTGGACCGATGGCATACCAATTGGCCTTACCACCGAATCTTAAAGTTCATAATGTTTTTCATATTTCTATTTTAAAAATATATGTACACGATGTTACTCATGTGAGGAATGATGTACAGGTGGAGCCTGAAGGATATTTTCTGGTGGAACCAGACTGTATACTCGACAAGAGGGAAACCTTGCTTCAGAATCTCACCATTGGACAGGTGAAGGTGCAATGGAAGTACCTTAGTCTAGAAGAAGCAACCTGGGAATTGGAGAGTCATATGCAGGAATCATATCCAATTATGTTCCTGGAAAGCTCTGAGGATGATGAATAAAGCAACATCGAGGACGATTTTGGACTTAAGGGGGGTGTATGTCACGTACCCCAATTTAAATAACATTTTATGTTTAATAAAACATTATATTTTACCTTTATTGTAAAGTTTATGACTATTAACCAAGTGGGGTCAAGGATGACTATAATTTATTATGTTGAATATTTTATTATTTAATACAAAAAAGATGAGACAAATAGACAAAGAAGGTTGTTGAATGAGTGTCCATTGGCCCACTAAGAGGAATAGACTAGGGTGAGAGCAAATAAACACATGGCAGCATCCTCAATCACTTCTAGCTGTTGCATGGAGCAACTTCCCTAATTTTGTGGTCATTTTCCCTAAGAAAGTGGAGCATAGCAGGTGGATCATTAATTAAAAAACTGACCAAAAGACCTAGGCATGCATATATCTATCAATCGAATTCAGCAGGAGGTTGTTCATTCTTTACCTTGTGAAATTTCTGAAGTTGAGAAAGAAGCACAAGAGATTCGATGAGGGGAAAGTTAGAAGTGGATTGAGTGATTAAGAGTGCATTCTGAACTAGTGCAGCCACATAGCTGAGTTCTATATTGCTGAGGATAGAAGTATTGTTGTTAAGTACTACTCTTGAGTTGTAGGGGTATTTAATCCCATTTCTTCACACAATGCATTCATCCTGGTGGATCAGTGGACAGGCTCGGGGGTCTTGAGACAAGCAATTGAGCTATCTTCAAGAAAAGGTTGGGTGGAATAGGCTCCTTGGGATGTTTGTCTCTTCCACAAATTACCAGGTTCCATTGTGTTACCTTATTTATTTATGTCAAATCAAATTACTGGAATGAAAGTAGCCATGATTAGTTTTTCTATTATTACTTAGATACTTTGAATCTGCTGGTAGAACGCTTAAGTCTGCAATTTATTCAGGAAAGTTTGCTTGTATATGATTATCAGAATAAATGAGTCTAGAATTATAAATGATTGATTAATGAGTAAAATTCATTTCTACATTTTTCCACTCATCTTACGATGACATACTCTAGAACAGAAGGATTGTTTAGTTGTAGATACGAATGATTATACATGGACAAAATGATCTGAACTGTTATCGAATTGAAGAGTTTACGTAGAAATGAATCAACAATATTTTCTTTTGATAAGATACCAGCAATATCTTCAAGTAATTGTTTTAACATTGGAAGCTTTTTACTGTTATTTTCCCAGCTATTTATCATAATAATCCATTTCTAGAACTTACATTTTATACAAAAACCTCTAAGAACACTATATAGAGTCCATTGCAATAAGCTTTTGTTACACGGTCATTAAACTGAGTGTAGTATAACACAATAATAATTATTGTAATACAATATATTTATTTACACTTAGTAAAGAAAAACCATTCATTATTCTAATACCTTAAAACCTAAATTATAAACATGTTACTCTAGTCATATTACAGTAAATATTGCACAGTTAATGGTTTACCAGCTATCCTAACTTTAGTATTTAACTTTTGTAATCTAACGTCAAACTGATTCTTTTTAAACATCTAGCACAGTAAGTTCAAGATGTACAGTCAATAAGCTGAAAATGGTTAAAATTATAACACCTATTGTTTTACAATACATAAAATAAGTACTTAGTAAACCAAAAAGTAAACAATGAGTATAACACTAATACTATTATTAATGTTTGTAAATTGTTCTTCTAAACCATACTCTTTAATACAATCCTTCACATCCATTTACAAAACCTATTTATGAAAAAAGAAGATTACCACAACTAGCGAAAAATTAAAAATAGACAACTGTATACTTAAGATAAGGTACAACTCTTATCTCTTAAATATTTATCCAACAATTAAGTAAGTCAAAGGACAGATTTCTAGCTCTTCCGATTAAAAAGGAAGGCTATCATAATCTAACTATTGTTTATGCAAATATTGAAAATCAGAAGATAACCACCTTACTTAAATACTAAAACTGTTTATTAAAACCAAACCCTAGGTTGATCCTTTATGGTACAAATTGCACTTATAGAATTGCAACAACTAATTTGTCTTTGGCTTTAACCAGTTCGCAGCCATAGAAGAAATTAGAACAAATTGTTGTCATAGCAAAAAACTCTTTTAATGCATTGTGCAACCGAAAATACAAGAGGAAGACAAATGCTAACAGATATTTACACTCTGGCCCGTAAGCTCTGCCTTTCAAAAAAATCCATAATCAAAGTTTTTAATTTATCAAGAAATTAACCAATACAGTCGCCACATTGTTTAACTCATAATACCAAAAGCCTTAACGGTTCATAGCCTTGAAAGAGTTACAGTGGCTGAGTAAGAGGTTGAGGAAGCTTCCACATAACTTAATTACAGTATGAACAATGATTACAAAACTTTGGAACAGTATTCTTTTACCCTAAATCATTATTACAAGAGTCATATCCCACTTTTGAAACCCAAAGGGTTATCATTAAGGATGACCTTACGGCCTCCATAAATTTTCCAAAACAAATCAACAATCTGCTCCAAGTAATATGAACACCACAGTAACATTCTACAAGTACCATTGGTAACACTTGAGACACAATCACGACAAAGGGTACCCAAGGGTGGGACCGAGGCTTACCCGAGATTTTCTCGCTCACACCTTTCAGCTCAAGGAATCGCCTTCGACCTTCGACTATGCAATCCCAGGCAATTTCACCTACCACCAAAAAAAAACTGCTTAGAACTGTTTAGTATATAGCTTAGTTTAACTAAAAGAAAATAAGGAACACTTGGAGGTTCTGTTACAACTTACCAGTTTTTAGCATTGAGCTCGAAGAAATGGTTATAGCGAAGAACTAGAGTTTCAAGCCTGCTAACGCCACAAGCAAGACAAGAGTTACAACTATTGTAGAGACCCAAGGAGGCCGAGGCCCTGTCAGCCTACTCCTCCATCCAAAATAAACAACTGATTAAGACAAGCGGGTTTTAGGGAAAAACATTGAATGCAGTTGCATAGGGTTTATCATCCAAAAACCTCCATCTTGCGAGCATCCACCACGTGGACTCACTAGCTTTGAAATCTTTTTTGGCTTGATATAGTTTGAACCTGCATGTTAACTTTGTGATGTATGTAAAAGTAATACTATTACCTTTGTTAAAAATAAATAAGTCATTATTATGCATGTTGGAGTTTTTAGCTAGGTTGTAGTTGTCATTTTATGCATTGACTACATGCCTAGTTTAGTTTCTTTATATTTGTATTTAGTTTCTAGTTGCCAAAATAATAATGTTAATTTTTATGCTTAGGTAAGTTCTAGGATTAACATGGTTAAAGTTCATAGTTATAAAACATTGGGAATGTCTTTAGGATCCTAGTACTACAAACATCTAAAAGCATGTTTTGATAATTATATACCATCAATCATATAATTTATTTGTTTAGAACAAATAATCACCCTGCCAACTCCAATTGCTACCTAGGTAGAATACTCCTTTCTATAGGCCTAGGAACTCTTACACTTCGATAATCTAGACAATCAATAGAGCCACCTTGGTAGTTGAAACTTAAGCCTAAGGAATAGAATTTAAATATCTTTCCTAACTTACTCGTTTAGTCTCCCGAGCCTTGAATTCTTACATCGTAAACCTGGAAGTAATTTTTTACATATGAATTCTGCACAAGCATCAGATCTTCGTTAGCTTTGAAAAAAGCTAAGTAGGCCTCGGGCTAACCTCAGGCCCCCTTCAGTAGGAAAAGAAAATAACCGTTAGAATCACACACATTCTTACAAATAAACCAATGATCTCAATTCAATAATTTTTAAACTCGTGAACTTTTGATAAACATTTTACTATTCAAGACTGAAAATCAATATAGATTGAGTACGGTTAGTGGCATGCGACTTACAAGTTAGTAAGTAAAATTATGTAGCCTCTTAGTTACAGTTAACCAAAGAGTATTAACTCCTCAGTCTTCTCTTGATTTTGTGTCTTTGTAATCTATTTGTTAACTAGACTGAAGTTAATTATTAAACTAGCATTCTGGCTATGATTTAGCATTTAAAATCACATAGAAAAATTTTAAATTTTTGTGAATTTTTTGGGATGTAACACCAAACTTGTACCATTATAGAGTACTACAGACTGAGACAATTCAATCCAAAAACCCAAAAAATTTTCACTAACAGTCCCAAGAGAGTTACACCAAAATAAAAACCATGAACCAAATTTGTGACAATCCCAATTGTTCATTAAAAACGAGAGCAAAAGTATACATGTGTAAAAAAGAAAGATGTGATCAAAACATAGTAGAGACGGGAAACTCCCTCTATAAATGGTTTGCCGTAATATTCATGGATTGTATCCTCTATGAATTCTCGAATCTTCCACTGGCCCAAGGCCAATTGTAGCCCCTCCTTCGAGGCTTTTTCTGCCTCCCTGTTATTTTCCCTGTAGACATGTCTACATGAAAAAGAGGCATAAGTGTCCGAAACTGCTTTTATGGAAGACAAAATGTTGGCAAGTCTTATAATTCTGGAAAGTTAAATCCCCCTGATCCAGTTAATCACATTCATCGAATCTCCACATACATTTAGATTTCTACACCCTTTCTATGCTACCAAAATGAGAAGAAATTTTAAGCTAAGTAACTCATCATAGTTTTTACTACCTTCCCCCAACCCAGCCATTAATTCAAAGGAGTGATATTCCGAAAGGAAAAGTATAGCCCCTCCCCCATAGAGATTATTTTGAGCTGCCCCATCGAAAAACCCCCATGGAACCGATCTGTCTATCTCAAGATCCAAAACTTCCTTCTGTCTAGTGACCTTGATGTGTTGAGGAAAAGCACGTAGAATACCACATGCTATGCTAGCTGTGATTGTTGGAGTGCATTCTTTTTCAGCAAAAATTAAGTTATTTCTAGCTAGCCATACCCCCCATATCACCAATAAAGGAAGAGTTGTCGTTGATTCCTATGATTCCATCCTCCTCCAGTTCTCCCAGACCTGTAGTACCGAAGTACCATCTCAAACGCAAGGGAGTCCCAAGGCCTTAGAACATTCCTTCCACACTTCTTTAATAAACGGACAGTGTAAAAAATGGTGAATAATAGACTCACCATCAGCCTTACGAAGAGCACACCAACCAGGCCCCTGGAAACACCTTTTCTGCAAATTATCCCAAGTAGGTGCCTTTTTCCCAGCACACACCACATAAAAATTCTGGTTTTAGGTGGGCTTTTTATTGTCCATGCTTTCTTCCACCACCAAATCAAAACCCTTTGGAAACCATCAGCACTGAGTTTTATATACCCCACCTTGGTGTATATCTTCCACCCAGATCCACATCCCAAATGAGAAAATCCTCCATGTCCCTAAGCTTAATATGTGCCTGGATCAAGACACCAATAAAAATCTCCATATCCCTTTCCACCGGCTCAAGTAATTCTAAATCCATTGCTGATTTCAAGTTTTGAGCCCACCGGTTCTCCTGAAATGGTGCAGAAATTGGGAAAGGTATACAATACCTTTCTATCTCATCACCTCCATCGTGTGATTAGGAATCCTATGTTGTTGAATTCATTTGACCCATGGGTCCTCTCCAACCCTTATTTTCCTCCCATTCCCCACGTACCAGGCAAGGCTAGATTCAATCACATCAATAGACTTAACCACGGCCTTCCAAATAACTGATCCATCGGCATGCGACTTCACAGGACTCTGAATCCAATCTTCCACAGAGTCAGGGGCAATATACTTTTGTATGATGACCTGTGTCCACAAGATTTCAGTCTTTAAGATTCTTCATCCCCCCTTGGACACCAATGACTTAGCAAACAAGAAGATATTTTTGAGACCTCGACATCCTAGTCCTTTTGAAACAGCAATCCTCTCCCATCGAACCCATGGAGTCACATGCGCCTCTTGTTTACCACTCCACAAAAAATGAAAATAGGTTCTACAAGCTGCTTCCAAAATGAATTTTGGAATCAAATCCAATGACATCCAGTAGACTACTTTAACCAACACCAATCTGCCATCCCTAGACAACCATTTATGGCTCCATATTTTTAAGCGTTTTTCCATCTTGTCCAACAACCATTTCCAATCCCATTTTTGTTAATCATTAGGTTTTAAATAAAACCCTAGATATTTCATTCCACTATCCAATCCTTCCTACCTATAAGGGGGAAACCCAGATATTACCTGTAATTTTTCAGCACTCAAAAGGTGGGTAGACAGTTGTTGCAGCTGCAACAATTTCCCAAAATTCTAAAAATTTTGGGACCCTCCTTTTAATTTGGTTTTGCTCAGCTTGTTTGGGTTTGCTTGATTTTGCTGATGATTGTTAAAGGAATATTCTTGTGCTGTTAATGTTTTTTTATGGCTTACATGATTTCTTACCCCACCGTCGAAATTTGTTGAGACTATGAATCGGAAATGCAGTTAACTATGTGCCCACCCTTGCAGAGATGTAGTTGAATGACGATCCGATCCAAGGTGTACTTGCCTCTGATGCACTTTATTTTATTTTCTTATTATCGGCGGCCTTATTGGAATACTGTCAAAACCTTTTGGCTCTAGAGCTTCCACCGTTGCGGATGACGTATTATGAGCCCCTTGATGGTTGTGTTGACCTCTTCCGATTCCTGCCAGTTTGATTCGCAAGACCTTAGTCTGTTAACTTTCACCGTTGCAGCTCTAGAAGGGACTATTTTTTCGATTTAGTTTGATTTATGTTTGTCGCTTGGTCGATCTTTTGCGCTTAAGTCATGCTTGTTTTACCTCCTATTTTGACTGGTCTGCGAAACTCGTTGTCTTTACGGTTTCCATTGTTGTGGCGCTTCAACCAACTCTTGGTACGAGGTTTTAGTCTAGTAGAGCTCCAATGTGAACTGATTGTTTTTATGTCTCTTGCCGATGCTTCGCTTGGCATTGTGGATCTCGTAGTCGTTTCATCATCCGCCATTGTGGAGATGCAGCTAACTTAATCGTCAATCCCTTAGTGACTTTGCATCCCGATGGTCATGTTTTTCCCGTCGATTGTTTGTTTTACCGGGATGTATATATTGGGAGTTTTGGGGTTTATTTTTCTATTATTATTATTGTGAACACGTGCCTACGTTGTCATTGTCGTTTCGAACAGGACATTGTACTCGCTGTCGGTAGCTCGTTCCTAGGTGGCGCCCCGTGGAGGTTTGCGGTTTCTTCTTGTCAGCAACACAGTTCAATACCAGGTAGGCCTTTCTTCTCGATTCTACCCTTTCCTTTGAATTTCAAACTAGCGTTGTTGTCCTTGGTTAGTTCCCACCTCCGCAGTTAATGAACTGCTAGGAACGGTTTTAGCAGTATATCTAGTTCATCTGGACAGTATGGTCGTCCAGGGGGAAGATTTTTGTTTTCATAATGATTAATTTCATTGTCGTTATGAGTTTGTGAACCTGACCTGGTTGTTTGGGAAACTGGTGCAGATGGGCATTACGCTGTCTGCACCATTTCTCTCCAGTCTATCTATGGTCGTCTGGGGGGGGTGGTTTCCTTTTCGTTTTGCAAGAAGAAGGTGTTTTTTCTTGTTTGATTCGAAGTGCCAAGAGTTTGGTTTTCCAATCTTTTGGGCTGCTTACCTGTGTGGGACTAGGGTAGCAGTTTTTGAGGTTACACCTCGTTTAAGACGAGAGTGGCAGTAGGACGATTTACTCTAGAATCACGGCACTGAGGGTGTAGTTTTGAGACTTCTTTCTTTGAACAAAAGAAATTTTTCTGCATTGTTAGCAAAACCATAATGTTATTGATTGATCACACCCGTTTTTAGTCGTGGGCAGGATATAGTTTTATAGACTTATTCTTGTGTAGAAATTCTCAATAATTGAATTTGTTGTTGTATTTTACATAGATTCAATCATGACTAGCATGACCAAGGTAAATGCTCATGTAGTTTGTTTTCATTCTTTGAATATTAGTTGAATGGATCAACCGGACCTAAAAGATTTGTGTGTATGACAGGGTAATCTTTTCGAATATGAGATGTCTAAAAGGCAAAAAAATAAAGCCCCTATAGTGGAAGAGGAACCCGAGGTTGAAATTGTCACAAAGGTTGAATATACTTATGAAGACACCAGATGCATCACAGGTGTGGAACCCAAATATAAATGGGGGGAAATATACAGACTGATAACACATCATGAAGTACCTGATACTGGTTTTGAGGAAGAAACTATATATGCTAATATTGAAAGATCTGCTTTGATGAGGATTGCTACCAGGCATGAACTTTTCCCATGCTCAGAGGTAATTGGATGGATCATGCCCAAGGCAGATGTAACTACCATGATTTTGGCCAACATTGACAAACAGGGTTATGCTACTTATAGCCCTGGTTATGTATCACTAGCCTACCACTTACCGCAAGTCCAGGTCTACTTGACTGAATATTGGCTAAAGGAAATCAATCTTGACCTAGTTGAGACATTGAAAAGAATGCTGGTACCTGGAAAAAGTTTCAGAACTAGGCCATCAGGGGAATACGACACATCCACCTTAAGAACCCCTTATAGGTTCATTTCCTTAATGCTGAACAGGATATTTGGGAGAGCTCACGGTCAAATTTTTAAGTTGGGGTGGGTTCCTATCATCTTTTACATTGCCACCCAAGGGACTGTGTTCAACTGGGTGAACATTGTATCAAACAGTCTCTCGGCCTGCATTGCTTCAACCTTGGGAGGGGTGTCCCAGAAAAAATCGGAGTTCTACATGAGCTCCATACTGATTGATTGCATACTGTGCAACTAGCCTTTCCCAAACCTGAGGTGTATTTGGGACTGAGATAGAACACCAATATACTTAGCCTATAAGCCACTATGGGCACATAAGTACTATAGTCATTACAGAGAAGTGTGTGAGCACTTCATTATGCCATTATATACAATGATTTTCTTAAAAGAATGCAATTGCATGTCTGAAGAAGCATTGCAGGTCATTGAAGAATATGTGGATTACTACTTAACCGAGGATGGACTGTATATTATAATGTATGGCTGCTCTAGAGCACCTTCGCTTCTTCCAAAATATGCCACTAATTATGTGGTACACAAGGAGGCAGTCAGGTAGGTCTTCTTGGATGGCATAGGGAGTTTTTTATTTGAACATAAAAAGGCAACTTATCCTCCCTTACCATTCAAGTTGGGAAGTTATAAGTTCTCAAGAGTTAAGAAATCCAATGAGTTTGTGGAAGAACTAGAGAAATTTCATTTTGGGGAAATAAAATTCCATAGGAATGATTCCGGAAATAAAGTGGCAGAACACTGTAAGGAAGCAAATGTACATTTTGAGTATACAAGCCATTGGGACAAAGATGAATCAATTTTTTGAAATGTAGAAAACATAACTACATTAAACAGAAGATTCAAAAAGAAGATCACTACCAAAGGCGGGAAAGGACAAGATGAACAGAAGAAAGCAGAGGAAGAAGACAACGGAAACCAAAAGTTGGCTTAAAAGTGAGGAAAAGAGATGAAGATGCTAGAAGACTAGCACAGGAGGCCAAAAGTTGGCTTAAAAGTGAGGAGGAAGAAAAGAGGAAAGCAGAACAAGAAGCAGCTAGAAGTGCAGAAGAAGCTGCCAAGAGTGAAGAAGAAGAAAGGAAAAGGAAAATGAATGAGGAACTAAGGAAGCAGGAAGCAGAAAGACTAAAACTGACAGGGTCCATGACAGAGCAACAAGATTTTGATCCTGTAGACATTCAGGTTCAGGATCTAGGTAATCCTGATTCCCAAGCCCCTGAGGAAGCTCCTAGCAACACATTAGGATAGGTTGTTGTTTCTAGTCTAAGACTGATCCCTTCCGAACAAAAGAAAGGGGAATAGGTTCCAGACTTTAACACTATTTTTTACGACAAGGAGATGAAAATAATTGTAACAAGGATCGAGAGGAAAGTCAAGACTGGGGGGCATTCAAGGAAAATGATAAATGATAAACCATGGTGCATGGAACAGATAAGGACCCAAGGTTCACTATCCGAGCTGGAGTAGCACTGATCCATGCTTCTGAGGACAATTTAGATCGGATAATGATTAACCTTGAATAGTCAAGAAAATATGCTGCCCAACTAAAAGATACGCTAAGAAGGGAGAGAGAGGAAAGTAATAAATTGAAAAGGAAGTTTGAAGACATGCAACATGAAATAAAGTCTTCAAAAGCAGAACTACAGTCCCTCCAAGTAGAGAAGAGGTCTTTGGAGGTTGCCCAGGAAAATCTAGCAAAATTGCAATAGGAATGTCAGGGCCTAATGACAGAAAAGGATGGGTTGAAAACGGTATGGGAAATCCTCCATGCAGAAAAAGATCAGCTGCTAAGTAAGATAGGGGAGCTAGAGTTACAGAAGGCTACTTTGGAGGATTCGGAGAGTCTATCTTAGGTGCAAGCAGCAGAGCTCAAAGAACAAGTTGCTTCATTAGCAGCAGCTCTGGGAGAAGCTAGGGAACAGTAGGCCAACATTCAACCTTTCAAAGAACATGTTTTAGCACAGAGAAATAAAATGCACAAGCTACAAGTATCCATAGAGGAAGAGAGGTGTAAGGTTTTGCAGGTAGACAATAGACTAGAAGAAATTTTGGAAACTTCTTCATATTTTGTGGACAGATCGCATGACATTTTAGAAGTCCTAACATGTAGAATAGAAAGATTAGAGGCCAATGAGGAGGCCCCAGTAGGCCTGCCAGCAAAAGATCAACAAGGCCTGAAATAAGACTATGATTTATTAGAGTTTTCCATAAACACAGCTAAAGAATTTAAGAAGGTTGTTAAGAAGACGAAGGGGGCCTGTACAGAGTTCTATAGGAGACTTTTGATCACTTACAACAATTGCCAGATTGTTTTTGAGCAAAGAATGGACACATTTCCAGACCACAATCTGTTTATAGAGCTGTTGCAGAATAGATATCAGGAAGATGAACAAAGAATTTAGCAGATCAAGGCCCTAGACGAGCATATTTTGAGAGATGAGGTAGCTCATTCAATGGTCAATGTCCAGTTTCTAGAGGATCAACTACGCTTGAGCTCATCCAGGATCGAAGTAATAAGAAATTAGGCTGCTAAATTTGAAATCAATATACATTTTCTTGAACCTTTTGAGTTTGAAAATATTGCCACAGAAGCTTTAGCATGGAAGAAGTTCTTAAACAATCAAGCGGGGCCCTCCACCTAAGTGTTTTATTAGTTTGTTTAATTGTAATATATTGTAAATTATATAAGCACTAAATGTGAGAAAATTGTGGGAGGTGAAGCATTGGGGAAGCCCAAGAGTCATTTGTGGGAAGCCCAATAGTTTTGCTTTTGTATAAATATAGGAGAATTAGATAGAGTGGGGGGCTTTTTCCCAGTGAGACTTGTGAACTACTTGTTGTAAGAGGAACTATTTCGTTTTGCAATAATAAAATTACAATTTTGCCTATTGGAGAAAGTGTTGTGGGGAATGTTCAAATGTGATGAAATGAACAATGTTGAAGGGGAACTATTTCGTTTTCAGCTGTGTTTCAATAACTGTGAGATCATTATAACTTTTTGAACCTATGTTCTTATATGAATGTTCTCTGGTTTATTTTGTGATAATTTCCACTATGAGTAATGAATGTTTTAATAGACGACGAGCTATCTTGTTGTGCATATCTTTATTCATGTTTATGTGTTTTTATTTTAAGAACAGCTATATGTGATTTATCTTAACATATGAACAGTAACACATTACTCATTCATTGATAATCTTGCTACCCAGGGACAGCTTAGTTAATCTTTTTTTTCAGTTGTGTGTGATTTAGATGTGAGAGAGTGTAAGATGAGAGGTAAGAACCTGCGCATCACATTGTGACCACTCCTCGTATTCTTTATCAATCTACATTTTAGATAAGCACTTGCATATCATACTTAAAGTTAAAAATACAAAAATATACACGGTGGACTGGGCCGCAATCGATAAAACCCTTTGTTTTTGTTACTTGACCTACGGTAGCCAAACCGCAAACCGGACGGATTCCCCATACCAAACAGTCACGGGCTAGTTGGGAACGTTGACTGGGGAGAATCCCTTGCTGTCATTGCCTACAAATTTCCAGGCCTCAACAACAATGTAGATCTCCCGGAGTTTATTTCCATCCCAGTGGCTTTAGAGAACAACTCCAAAATATCAGATATAGTATTTAAATCTCTGTTCGATCCCAAACAAAAGATAAGGATGTCATCCGCAAACAAAAGATGAGTTAGATGCAGCTGTTGTGAGATCTTAATACCCTTCAAAATTCCAAGTCTTTTAGCCTCTTGAAGAGACCTACTCAATCCTTCAACCACTAACAAAAATAAAAGCGGGGACAGAGAGTAGCCCTCTTTCAGCATGAAAAAAAGGGGGATCCACATAGGGATCCATGATTAATAGCGAGGGTTGGGGTAGCTCTAACCCTATCCATTGAAGACAATGTCGATAGAATCATGAATGACCTTGAATAGTATCAGAAAAAGGTGGCCCAGTTGAAAGAAACTTTCAAGAAGGAAAGGGGTGAAAGCCAGAATATGAAGAGAAACTATGAGGACATGATTAGTGAGGTCAAAGTTTCAAAGGTAGAATGTCAAACCTTGCAGGCAGATAAATATGCTCTAGTAGTATCTGCAGAAAATATGGAGAGGAATTCTCAAGCTACCTCAGCAGAGTTGGGAAAACTACAGCTGAAATATCGTAGTTTGGAGGCTAAGAAAAATAATCTTCAGTTATCAGTTGAATAACTAAATAAAGAAAATAATAGATTAGAAAGTAAAGTGACAGAGCTAGAAGAGCAGAAGACCACCGCATAAGGGAACGCTAAGCTCTATGAGACTCAAATATCATCCTTGCAGGAACAAAACAATTCACTTGCAGCTTCATGGAAGTCAGCTATGGAGCAGAAGGTCGATATTGAACCTTTAAAGAAGCATGCTCTTATGCTTAGAAAGAAGATTCATCAAATACAACTGCACATAGCGGAAGAAAGATTTAAAGTCCAACAAATAGACATCAGATTAGAAGAAATTGTAAATACAGCCTCATATTTTTTGGATAGAACCCAGGATATTTTGGAAACTCTGCATGAAAGGATGACTTGGGTTGAAGCAAACAAAGAATCTCCTGCAGATATATTTGTCAAAGATTAGGAGACAATAAAGCAAGAATACGAGCTGATTAAGTTTGCCAATAACGTAGCATAAGAATTAAAGAAGATAGTGAAGAAAACACAGAGTGCCTGTGCTGAATTTTGAAGGAGAGTGCTCCTAACCTATAATCGGTGTCAAACCTCCACTGTGAAGAGATTGGAAGTGCTACCATAACATGAAATTTTTTTGAAACATTTACAAGACAGATGCAGCAAAGATGAACAAGCCATCCAGCAAGTCAAGGAGTTGGATGAAAAGATACTAAAGACAGAAGTAGAACATGCAGCTGTGAGTATTCACTTGCTAGAAGACTAGCTGCGCTTGATTCCTGCCAGGATAGCAGGTGTAAAATCCCAGGCTGCTCAGCATGAAATTACTATCATATTTCTCAAACCTTCCGGTTTTGAGAATATAGCAGCCGAGGAAAATGTATGGAGAAAGTTCATGAACGAACAAGCTGGGCCCTCCTAGTTGAATGTTTTGGAATAATGTAATATATTATATTTATTTTTGTTCACAAGCTAAAAGACAATTTTTTGTAAAAGAAAGGTTGGAAGCACAAAAGGCAATGAGGGGCATCCCAAGGGTTTTTTGCTTTCTGTATAAATATGGGCAAGTTTTAGGTAGAGAAGGACCTTTTTTCAGACCATCTTTGTGGAATATTATTGTAACAAGAAGTAATTAATCTTATAATAAAGAGTTATATTTTTTCAGTTGGAGAAAGCACTGTGGGGTTTCAAATGTTTGACATGGGCTGGTTGGATGTGAACTGTTTCTGTTTCATCTTGTTTCCATGAACTGTGAGATCGTTCTAACTTATGAATTCTTTCATGTTGTGAATGTGCTCCTGTTTATTTCTATGAAATTTCCACAATCGTATTTGAGTAATGAATGTTTTAATTAACAATAAGCTATCTCTTTGTTCATCTGTCTATTGGTATTCATGTATTCAGAAATGTCAACAGCTATCTGTAGTTTTTCTTAATGTATGTTATGCAATACATTGCTCACCATTAATTACAGTATTGCTCCCTAGGGATAGGTTAGCTAGTCTTAGTTAGTTTTCTTTGTTTGTGATTTAGAAGCGAGAGAGGTAAGATGAGAGGTAAGAACATGCGCATCACATTGTGACACTCCTCATTATCTCTATCATCTGCATTTAGTTAGGCACTTGCACATAATACATAAATATAAAAAACTAAAAAATACACCTAAACGGTGGATCGGACCGCAACCAGTAAAACATTTTAATTGTTATTTGACCTACGGTAGCTGGACCGTAAACCGGACGGATTCCCCATACCAAAAAATAACAAGCTAATTAGGAACGTTTATTGGGGAGAA
Source organism: Pseudotsuga menziesii (assembly GCA_001517045.1). Taxonomy (NCBI): domain Eukaryota; kingdom Viridiplantae; phylum Streptophyta; class Pinopsida; order Pinales; family Pinaceae; genus Pseudotsuga; species Pseudotsuga menziesii. The sequence continues at coordinate 103,215 of LPNX010117842.1, read as the reverse complement.
TCCCTACTGTTATTACCTGTGATTTTCCAGGCCTCAATAGTTTTGGTGCTAGAAGGAGGGCCACTAGTGCATGGCTGGCCGAGGAAGTCCGCTTTCTCGAAATTACTCCACTGGTGACAATTCTGAAACCAGTTTACCTCATAAACCAACTCCTGAAGAAAATGGAAAGGGGTATCTTTATCCCCTTGATAACGAAGTGGTTGATGATTTAAGGAGGATTACCAGGGCATATGCAAAAAATATTGGAGGATTACCTATTATCTATGTCCTACTTAGAAGAGAGTATCAGAAGAAGGACCATCCTCAATTGGAAAACTCGGTGTTGGTAGAATATCTTAAAGAATTGGTAGAAACAACCTTACAAGAAGTTGACCAACCTTTGGATCAATTGGGACCAAATTTCCGTCACTGTTCACCTTTTCAAACCCCTATTCAGTCCCCACCTCATACTCAACTCAGAATCATGGCCAATGTAAATGCCAATCAGCCACCTCCACAGCCTGCTTGGAGAGCTAGATCTCCTTTAAAGATGATGCCTCCATTGCATGATTTGCCTCAGAGTTTTGACAAAATGTTACCCAAGTTTGAACCAAGTGAAGGAATTCTCGTGGATGGTCATTTTGAGAGTTTTTATTTGGATATAGAGGGGATACAAGCAGCAGAACATGAAGATGTAGTCTGTAGATTGTTTCCTCGTACCTTGAAAGGAAAAGCAGCTTCATGGTACTTTTCCTTACCCACAAATTCGATCACAAATTAGAATATCTTTGAGAGATTGTTCAGAAGCAAATACGAAATCCAGAAAACTCATGCAGCTTTAATGAAAGGGTTAATTGCTCTAAAGAAGGAAAAGAAATAAAAAGTACATAACTTCACTCAAAGATTTGTTGCTTACCTAAACAAATTCAGTGCAGCTGACCAACCATCTAAGCATGCCCTAATTGAGTACTATACCTCAACTCTTGGTCCAGATCTAGCCATGTTTTCCAACAGATCGGTTAGATCCACTCTAGTAGAGACTTATGAGGACGCTGAAAAGGTAGAGGTAGAATTGGAGAGTATAGAGCACTATCCTACGCAGTCGGATGAAAGAAATTATGGAAACAAAAAGCCCCTATTATTAACTAAACCTAAGGATGAACAATCACAAGAGTTAGATGGGGTGGTGAAGATGATGCAGAAGTTATCAAACCGGGTGATTTATTTAGAAAAATAAAAGGAGGCTCATAAACAATACAAGCCTTATTATAAAAAGAGAGAAGACAACAGTCAACCTAAACCTCCTCCACACAGTCCTTCAGCAATGAATTTGACCGATGTAGGAATGGATAATTTTTGCACTTTTCATCAGCAACCTCATTCTAAGAAGAATTTCCCACAGTGGATTAATTCTATGACATTAGTAATGAACCAATTATTGGATTCCAAGCGGACAGAAACTTAGGAGGAGAAAGGGAAAGATCATGAACCTACAGAAACACAAGAGGAAGATACCTTGGTTTTATGGGACTGTGTTTCTATGTTTAAAATGGAAGATGAAGACCTCCTCGACAAAGAAGAAACACCAAAGATTAATGTAACAAAAAGAAGTCGGAATCCATTAAAAGAAGATAACTCAATACTTCCAAAGATTAAGAAACTTCAAGAAAACATGAAGAAGATAAAGAACAACACTTCAACTGTTAACATACCTGAGTTTTTCATTTCAAGTCAGGATCCTAAGAAAGTCAATACACCTATAAATCCTACTGAAAGTAAAACTGAAAATGTCAAGAAGAATCTCAAGGAACATGAGATGGGATATGATATTGTGGAAGATATTAAAAAGGCTAAAGAAAATATATCATTGTTTGAAATGTGCAATTTACCTCAACAAAAGGAGAAGCTTTTAAAAGCACTTGAGACACCCGAGAAGGAGCCTCCCATTGACAACCAACCTGAGGAAGAGATTGGTGAGGTGAGTTTAGGAGGAAAATCTAAGTATTAAACTCCAACATTCCTCCTAACCTTTGATATTTCCAACTATAATGTGCATAGATGTTTAGTGGACTTATGAGCATCAATCAATGTGATGCCACTTTCATTTTGCAAGCAAATCAATGGTCAACCTAAACCAACTACTGGTCAAGTTCTTCAATTAGACAGAACAACAGTAAAACTAATAGGAGAAATGCAGGATGTTCTAATTCGTTTATCCACAGATGAGAGGGTATGTCAGTACATAGACATTGTCGTAGCAAACATCCCGGATGCTTATGGTTTGGTTTTCACTCGAGATTGGTCAGCAAGGTTAGAAGCATATTTTGCATCAGCTTGGTCACATTTGTGGTTGCCTTTTATGGGATGTCAAAATCAGATAAAAGGGTTAGGAGAGCCTCAAATGAAATATAATGTGACTCAATTAGAAGGAAAAAATGAACCAGTAAACTCTATGTTGGGAAACTTTTTCATTGAACTGGAATCAGGAAATTAACAAGCTGAAGAAGCCAGTAGTATACCTGATATCCAGCCCGATCTCCTTCAATTTTCACGACTTGATGAGTTTGATTGTAACATAGTAGATTTAGTTTCAAATGTAGTTAGCAATTCAAATTCAATAGGAGTAGAAAGTTTTTGGATTCTTTATTTCGATGGTTCTAAAACATTAGAAGGATAAGGAGCTGGCTGTGTCCTAATTGATCTGGGAAAAAATAAACATTTTCCTTCATGTAGGTTAGAATTCGAATGCACAAATAACACAGCCGAATACAATGCACTAGTTCAGGGACTTAAAAAGGCAATAGAATTGAAAGTAAAAAATCTGAAAGTATATGGAGATTCTAAAATTGTAGATAATAAAATTCGGAACAAAATATACTACATTTCACCACATTTGAAAGCTTACCAAAATGAAGTTTGGGATTTACTGATAAATTTTCATGCATTCAATATTGTGTCAGTTCCTAGATTAAAGAATGCAGCAGCTGACTTATTAGCTACCTCAGCTGCAAGATTAGTACCTTCAAATAATAGATGCTCTATTGAATTACTTTTCAGGCCTTCTGTTCCAGATAACATCACAAATATAAGGGTTTTTGACAATGATCAGCAAATCTTGGAATGTTTAATGAATGATGATACTTTCAAAGGAGCAATAATAGATGACAAAGAACATCAAGCGGAATTAAAGTATGGGAATTTCATTCCAAAAGGAGTTAGAACCTTGGAACAGATGTTTGATTTAGACAACAAGTTCAAAAATCCAGCGAATGTCAAGACTCATAGCTCATCTTTACAATTCGAGCTAATAAATTTAGGGACTAAAGCTGAACCCAAATATGTGAATTTGGGGAAGTGTTGTTCGCCCGACGAGAGGAGTAAATTCATTAGCTTATTCAGACAATATAAAGATGTATTTTCTTGGACTTACGAAGACCTAAAGACGTATGACACTACAATTATATAACATGTGATTCCAATCAAGGTTGGAGTCAAACCTTATCAACAGCCTCTAAGAAAAATGCATCCAAATCTTGAACCACTAATTCAAAGCGAAGTGAAAAAGTTGCTAGATGCTAAAATCATATTTAAAGTTAGACATTCAGAATGGGTCTCTAATTTGGTGGCAATGCGAAAAAAGTCTCATGAGATCAGACTTTCCATAGATTTCAGAAATCTTAATCGTGCATCAGATAAAGATAATTATCTCGTCCCACCCATGGAACAAATACTACATATGGTCTGAGGTTCCGAACTGTTCTCTCTATTGGATGGATTTCCCGGTTACAATCAATTATTAGTAGCAGAAGAGGACAGGCTCAAGACCACTTTCAGAACCAAGTGGGGAACTTTTGCATATAGGAGGATGCCCTTTGGACTTATCAATTATGGAGCAACGTTCCAGAGGCTATGGATATATTTTTCCACGGTCTGATTGGCCGTAGTGTGGTGGTTATCTATAGGATGTTACAATATTTTCAAATAAGAGAGAAGAGCATGCATTTCATTTGAAACGAATTTTTGAGTGTTACCGAAAATATGGCATTTCATTAAATCCTAAGAAATGTGTGTTTGCAGTCACAGAAGGAAAGCTACTGGGTCATGTGATTTCTAAAAAAGGGATCTCCATAGACCTGGAGAGGATTAGAGCCATAGAATAGATCCCTTTACCCCATAATAAAAAAGGTATGCAATCTTTTATGGGGACAATCAACTTTGTGCAAAGGTTTGTACCAGACTTTGCTCAAATCGTCAAACCTTTGCAGCAAATGCTTAAGCAGAGTGTGCATTTCAAATGGACTGATGTGGAGAAGAATGCATTCAACAAGATAAAAACAACTGTTTCTCATGCACCATCACTCAAAAGTCCAAATTTTGAAAAGGATTTTATTTTGTACACTTTTGCTTCCGATGACTCATTAGCATTTGTGCTTACACAGAAAGAAGATGGGGGAGATGAGTACCCCATATCATTTATGAGCACTGGTCTGCAAGGGGCTGAATTGAACCATCCCGCGGTTGATAAACAAGCTTATGCAGTTTTAAGGTGGTAAAGCAATTCAGGCCATACATACTTAAGAATCGCACCAAAGTAATAGTCCCACACCCAGCAGTACAATCCCTTTTTGTGTATAAAGAATTGGAAGAGAGAAGAGGTAACTGGGTGACTGCTTTGCAAGAATATGATCTTGAATTCAAACCAACAACCATAGTTAATGGACAAGGACTTTGTAAACTAATGACTGAGGTTCAAAACAATGAAGATAGCTGCTGGGATAATAAATCCGAACTACACATGGTGGATGTATGTCCTCTATTTACAGCTCCAGACTCCTGGTATCAGGATCTAGTCCATTATCTCCAAGAAGGGTATTTTCTAGAGCATTGGAGTCCCAAGCAAAGAATGGAATTATGTCTGAAATTAGTTTTATATCATATTATTGACGGAGTGCTTTTCAGAAAGAACTACAATGGAGTCTTTCTCAGATGCTTGGAACAAGAAGATGCAAAGAAGGTCGTAGCAGAATTACATGATGGACCTGCTGGAGGTCACTTTTCTGGAGACACGACAGCACATAGGATTCTCAAATCTAGATATTACTAGCCAACGTTGTTTATAGATGCTCATGCTCATGTTATAAAGTGTGATACTTGCCAAAGAAGTGGTGGGAGACAAGCTAAAGCAGCAGGACCATTGAAACCAGTGATTATCTCAGAACCATTTGAACAATTAGGAATTGACATTATCGAAGAAATAAATCCAAATTCCTCATTGTAGCACAAGTATATTCTGGCAGCAACCGATTGTTTCACCAGATGGGTAGAGGCCATACCGCTACGAAAAGTAAATGAAGATGCAGTTATGGATTTCTTGCAGAACCATATTATGACCAGGTTTGGGGTTCCAATTTCCCTGGTTTTTTACAATGCTTCTTATTTTTCTTCTATTAGATTAACTGCATTCTCTAATGAAAGAGGAATTAAGCTGCATTATTCTACAAATTACTACCCATAAGGAAATGGTTTGGCAGAATCTACAAACAAAAATCTGATTAGAATTTTAAAGAAACAGTGACAGAAAATCGAAGGAGCTAGCATCTAGATTTACCTAATGCGCTCTGGGCCGATAGAGTCACACCAAAGAAATCCTTAGGTGTGTCACCCTACACTCTTATCTATGGGAAAGAAGTTGTCCTCCCTCCTAATATTTTATTTCCATCTTCCATACTAGCCCAAGAGTCTAGGGGTACTGATAATGAAATTCTGCAAATCCGACTTTATAATCTGTTGAAATCAAAAGAGTCTAGGTCCAAAGCCCAAGAAAAGTTTAAGCATCAACAAGAAATGGTGAAGCGTTGGTTTGACAAACACAAAGCTGGGAACAAATAGTTCGAAGTAGGGGATCTGGTTCTTAAGTGGGATCACCCGCATGATGAAAAGGGAAAGCACACTAAATTTCAGCAATTATGGGTAGGCCCTTTTCAGAATGCAGCAAAGCTAGGCCCCTCGACTTACAAGTTGCAAGACTTACAGGGGTGGGAGGAGAACTTACCAGTAAATGGTTTAGTTCTCAAGCTGTATTTTTCTTAATGGTTTGATTTTATTTTCTTGTACATAAATAAACGATTTGATTTGTCACTTACTTTAGATTAGTTTTAGTTGTTTGCTTTTACTTGCTTAGAGTTTGATTGGTTGTAAAGTTTTGTTTGCTTATGTTTCAATAAATCAGCACAACTTTTGGTTGTATGGAGTTCATCAGGGTTCTGGATTAACTCATACTTCCTACTATTGACTCATACAATGTTTAAAAATTTCTTCAACATTAGCATATTTTCTAAATGGTTATGAACACATTGAAGTCCTGCTTAATCCCTGTGAAATAACTGAAGATAGAAAATTCCAAAGTACTATTTTGAGGCTCCATTCATATCGCATTAAAAAACTGCCCTAGGGGGTAACAACAAAAGACCCACGGAAAGGAAACAAGCTAAACAATGTATTATATTTAAATGATCCCATGCCATAAATTGAAATCCAAAAGGCTAATGAGAGTCAAAATCTCCTAAAAAGCAATATCTATCAAAAACACATACTGAACCACATCAGTATGAATGAGATTTCCAAAGTTCTTCTCCATCTGTGAGTTAAAATTAAAATATCTCTCACACAAAAGGACACTATGGATAGAGGAGCCTGAATTAAAATTCAGAAAGAAGGCAATCTGGAGGACTCAAAAGGACTAAAGTCCAGAAGCATAAAAAAGTGCAAATTGGCATGGGAATGAGGAACAAACGGATATATCTATTTATCATATGTTACGATCCCGTCGTGTCTAAGCTGGAAGCCACCCAAAGGCAGAGGTAAAATAAAACTCATATCTTCAGCCTCAGAAGAGTTATCCAGACTTTGAAATCATGGTTTCCCTTCTTGAAATTGGACTATCATCAATGACTAAAGTTCATAAATCTTGCATTTTGGAATCCAAATATCTTGAAGAAATATAATAGAATGATATCACCAAAATAGTCTGTTATATCAAAGAATAAGTTGTTAAGAGATCTGTGTCTGCCAGGTAGTAGCCAATTGTTGCAGTTGTAACTATTTCCCCAAAAAATTTGATTTTTAGGGTCCCCCTTTTTATTTTTTAGCATCTAGCCGGCCTAGGAATGTTTTATTTTTGCCAAGGTTTGCTCTGGGCTCAGAAATTTTCCGAAAAAACATAGTGTTTTTTGCATGTCTATATTGGATGCTCAGTTGATTGGCTTTCCGATATCAGATGCTTAGTTGACTAGTATTCCAACGTTGTGGAGGAATAGTCCACTAGCTTTGCGATTGGTTTTATCGGGAACTTTTCTGAGATCTAAGTCACTACCTCAGGATTAAGTTGGTGTATCTTCTCAGAGTTGGTTTGTTGAGGTTCTGGTTTCCTAGTATCAAGTGGATCCGATGGATTGGATGTCCCTTCAGCTATCCTTTTTCGATAACCGTTTAAGTGGGCAATCTCGTGGTTGGGTTTGTATTCGCGGACGAGTCGAAGTGTTAGTCTATCCGTCGACTGACGTTGCGGAGGGTTAGTTGCGATTAGATCCAAAACTTAGTATTGTTCCCTCTAATACCGAAGGAGCTAGTGACTCCAGCTTCTAGTGTTACTTTCTCGTCTGATGTACCGGGTGATTAGTGTGAGTTGCAGCTAACATTGTGGTTCTCCTTCAGAGTTCATCTCCCAATGGAGGTTAAAAGGTTTTCCTGCCACGTTAGTTGTCCGTTCCCAGTCGAGGTATATATAACGTCGTTTTGGGTTTGTTACTTGTCATTTTCATCGTAGAAGTCTTCTGTCTTGTTGATTACGCAATTTTCAAGCTTCCATTCATCCTCCTCTACTCCCGCGGAAGGTGTTCCCGTCTAGGTTGCTTGTATCGTTGTTGCCAGGTAGGATCTATTCACGGTTTTGGTTTTCTTGGTTTTGTTAATTTTTCACGGCTAGGTGGATAGGGTTAGGTTTCAATGGTGGGGTTAGGTTTCTTTTGCATTTTGTGGCTTTCTTACGGTGATTTTTATCCTTTTACTGAGGGCTTAGCCCATTGGCTGTGAACATTTCATTTTGGTCGGTGAAGTTTTAGTATGTCCTCCATGAGTGCACCTATGGCAGTTTTGCAGGGGTTTAGGGCACGGTGCAGACATGTGTTTCCCTATCTGCACCACCATGTTCTTGGTCGTTACATTTTTAGCTTGGGGTTAGAAAATCGTGCCTCCTATAGTAGTAGTTTCCCATGGGATTTAGGAGGGTTGCGCAGCTAATTAGGGTTTTAGAGTGTTGTATTTGAAACAAACAGTGTTGTGAGTTTTGCCTCAGTCGAGATGTCCTTATAGGTTTTAGGAGGCTGGAAGAGATTAGGGTTTTGAGCTAGCAGAGTTTTTGGGTAGGGTTGGGGAGCAGAAGTGCTTTGAAGGTTTTATTTGTTTAAAATCTCTCATTCAGAAGGCTGTGGTATTGACTTTGAATTCTAGTCTGCATATTGAAGAAATGGTAATAATTGTATGTTTTCTTGTTTATCACTATACCAATTTCTAGAGATAGTTAGACTGAAACCATGTTGCATGACTGTTACAGGTTGATTTCCAGCACTGCGATATGAAAAGAAAACAGAAGAAGAAATCCCAAGTGGATGAAGAAGAAACTGAAGTAGAAGTGATAACCAGGGTAGAAGTCATTCATGAAGACACTAAAGCTACTATTGGGGTTGAACCAGAATACAAGTGGGGAGAAGTGTATAGAATGATTTAAAGCCAAAGTGTCCCTGATGTTGGTTTTGAATACATGCAAATATATGCTAACATTGAAAGGTCAGCCCTTATGAAAGTGCTACTAGGCCTGAGCTTTTTCCATGCTCAGAAGTGATAGGTTGGTTTCTGGCCAGGTCAGATGTAACAAGAATGATCCTAGCAAATACCAAGAAGCAAGGCTATGATGCATATAGCCCTGCTTATGTGTCTATGGAATATAATCTACCAAAACCATAGACTTATCTAACTGAAAGTTGGTTAAAGGATCTGAATTTAGACATGGTAGAGACAGTAAAGAAAATGATGATCTTGGGAAAAAACTTCAGGACCAGACCTTCTAGAGAATATGAGACATCAACTCTCCGTGCCCCATATAGATTCATCATTTTAATGCTGAATAGAATTTTTGGGAGAGCCAATGGGAAATTTTTTAATATGGGTTGGATACCAGTCATCTACTTTGTTGCTACACAAGGGACCATTTTTAACTGGGCAAGCATAGTGTCAAATATCCTGTCATCCTGCATAAGCGTAGCATTGGGAGGAGTGTCCCAAAAGAAATCAGAATTCTACATGAGCTCTATTTTGATCGATTGCATTCTATGCACTCATCCTTTTCCTGCACTAAAGTGCCATTGGGATAAGGACCGAGCTCCAGTATATGTTTCCTACAAGTTATTTGGGCTCCCAGATATTATAGCTATTATAAAGAGATTTGTGAGAATTTTATCATGCCTTTATACACTCTGATTTTCTTGGAAGAATGTAATTGCATGTTAGAAGAAGCCTTCAAGGTGATGCAAGGCTATGGAAATTATTATTTAACAGAGGATGGCTTATATGTAAGAATGTATGGCGTTTCAAGGGCCCTTTCTCTGCTCCCGAGATATGTTATTGATTATGCACTCCATAAAGAAGCTGTTAGATAGTTATATATTGATGAAGTAGGGAATTTCATTTTTGAACAAAAAAAGGCAGTATATCCTGCAGTGCCCTTTTTTTGAAAGTTACAAATTTTCAAGGGTGAAGAATGCAGTAGAATTTATCAATGAATTGGAATACTTTCACTTCGATGAAATGAACTTCCATAGAAATGATTCCAAGGACAAAGAAGCTAGAGTTTATTTTGAGTACACTGATTTTTGGGACAAAGATGAGGAGACTTTCCGAAATCCTAAGAACATGACAGCCCTAAGGAAAAGGTTCAAGCAAAATATAGCAACTATGGGTGGTAAAGGCAAAGCTGCAGAGAAATTGAAAAGGCAAGAAGAAGAAGAAGCCAAGAAGAGAGAAGAGGAGGCTAGAAGACTAGTAGAAGAGGTAGAAAACTGACTGAGGTTAGAAGAAGAAGAAAAAAATGAGCAGCTGAAGAAGCAGCAAAGAAGCTTGACAAAGAAAAGAAAAGGAAGGAAGAAGAGGAGACACAAAAAAAGCAGGCAGAGAGCGAGGGTGTCAGATTAGAAGATGCCCAAAAGGGAAAACAGCCAACAGAACAAGTCGATGAAGGATTGAGGGAAAATATACAAGAAGAACAAGATCCTATCGATCAATGACAAGGGCAGTCTAAATTTGATCCATTAGAGCCTATTGTTCCTTCTGGTAGTGTGGTAGGAGAAGGTTCGATTTCTAGGGTTGATTTGATTCCTTTCATGCCTACAGAAGCAGAAGAGGTACCAGATTTTAACGATATATTTTATGACAAAGAGAAAAAGAGAATTGTCAAAAGAACTGAAAAAAAGGTGGACGTTGGGGAAACCAGGACGGATGGTAACTGACAAAACAGTAGTTCACGGTACACATAGGGATCCATGATTAATAGCGAGGGATGGGGTAGCTCTAACCCTAGCCACAGAAGACAATGTGGATAGGATCATGACTGACCTTGAACAGTCTCAGAAAAAGGTGGCCCAGCTGAAAGAAACTTTGAAGAAGGAAAGGGGTGAAAGCCAGAATCTAAAGAGAAAGTATGAGGACATGATTGGTGAGGTCAAGGTTTCAAAGGCAGAATGTCAAACCTTGCAGGAAGATAAGGATGCTCTGGTAGTATCTACAGAAAATATGGAGAATAATTCTCAGGCTACCTCAGCAAAGTTGGGAAAACAACAGCTAAAATATCAGAGTTTCGAGGCTAAGAAAAATCATCTTCAGTTATCAATTGAAGAACTAAATAAAGAAAATAGCATATTAGAAAGTAAAGTGACAGAGCTAGAAGAGCAGAAGACCATCGCGGAAGGGAAGGCTAAGCTATATGAGACTCAAATAGAAGGCTTTGAGGAACAAAAGAATTCACTTACAGCTTCACTAAAGTCAGCTATGGAGCAGAAGGTCAATATTGAACCTGTAAAGAAGCATGCTCTTATGCTTAGAAAGAAGATTTATCAAATACAACTATAGATAGC
>LPNX010117842.1:75187-91344 GCA_001517045.1 Pseudotsuga menziesii | reverse complement strand
AAAAAAAGGTTAGAAAAGAAAAGATAAAAGAAAAAAGTGCATAATAATAACTATTAAAAGAAGCAAGTGAGATTTGAACCTGGGTGGGGAAGTTAACAATCATTCATCCCAACCACCCAATCTACTCACATTTTACAAAACTTAAAGGAAATAAAATATCAAAAAGGTGAGTAATAATTGATACTAAAAAGTAAGTGAGATTGAACTTAGGTGGGGAAGTCAAAGGAAAAACAAAATCGAAGATCATCATCATCTAGTGTGGAAGAAATCAGATATCATGGAATCTAGTTTGCAAGCACAAATAGAGAAATTAGAAGCCAAGTTAAAGCATTATCGAAAAGAGAATGAAGAATTACGGGACAAAAATACGAAATCGGAAATATTGATTAAATTACGTCAGATGACAAAAGAGCGCAAGGAACAAATAATTTCTGACCAGAACAATCATATAGAAAAATTGTATGCCCAAATTAAGAAATTAAAAGACGAAATTGATTTCAATCAGAGACGAACAAATCAAGATATAAAGAAAGAAATAAGTAATTACGAAGTAGAAATAATCCGCTTGAATAAAATCATTAACAACAAGGATGAAGAACTGACGCACATACGACAGAAATTAACAGAGCAAGAATCAGTGGTCGACTAGTATCGACAACAGATAAAAGTTCTTCAACAACAAAATAACGACTCTAAAAAAGAACACACGCTAGAGATCGCAAAGAGTAATAAAAGAATATCCAACAATTCTGAAGAAATTTTCAGATTAAGAAATCACAACAAAACCCTGATTACAAAAATCAAAAAATTGAAAAACAATAGCAAGAGGGAACAATCCGGTGAAGACCTCGAAGGGAAATTACTAGAAAAGCAAGAAGAAAACCAGTGTTTAATTAATAGTAATCAGGAACTACTTAACCAAATCAAGGAGCTAGAAAATGAAAAAAAATCGCAAGAGGAAAGAATCGAAAGGATTCCAATTCATGAACAATCTACTAGAGAACCAAGAAGCACAATCCAAGAAAATGCATCCAAAAATCAAATCGAAGAAGTGAAGACAGTCCTCGTCACAGTCCAAAGGAAAGAAGAACAAACGAAACCTATACCTTACAGACATCCTAATTATAATCGTCATTTTGACCAACGACAGGGTCAAAATGAATATTCACAGAAGACTTATGTGGATATGTGAAAATATCGACATACTAAGCAACAATCGAGACAGATCGTTCCACAAAAAGATCTCAGAGCTCCGATAAAACTAGATCTAGGATGGACCACAGGAGATGCTATGCAACAATTCTCTTGGGGAATCCGTCATTCGTATCGGCTCATCTCCTCAAATGTCGCAAATACAAAATGGAAAGAATTCCGAGATGACAAGTTAAAATAAATCAGACATAAATGTCAAATACATCTTTGAGGACAAAGATTCCCTTAAGGGGAAGGCAATGTAACGAACATAAAATATATAAATATTAAAAATAATGTTAATAGATAATTATTAATTAATAATTAATAATTATCAAAGAGTCATGACTGTAGGTTGGAAAGTCACGAATGGACATATATAAGTCCGACCATTGTAAATGTATCATATCAATTCATATCATCAATTTAATATATTATTATGGCTTATTTAATATTCCAGATCTTTTGGTAAATATTACTCTATGAACGAATAAATATTTGCTTCATGTAAAAGCCCAGGCTGCTCAGCACGAAATTACTATCATATTTCTCGAACCTTCTGGTTTTGAGAATATTGCAGCCGAGCCAAATGTATGGAGAAAGTTCATGAACGAACAAGCTGGGTCCTCCTAGTTGAATGTTTTGGAATAATGTAATATATTATATTTATTTTTGTTCACAAGCTAAACGACAAATTTTTGTAAAAGAAAGGTTGGAAGCCCAAAAGGCAATGAGGGGCACCCCAAGGGTTTTTTTCTTTTTGTATAAATATGGGCAAGTTTTAGGTAGAGAAGGATCCTTTTTTCAGACCATCTTTGTGGAAGATTATTGTAAGAAGAACTAATTCATCTTATAATAAAGAGTTATATTTTTCGACTGGAGAAACCACTGTGGGGTTTCAAATGTTTGACATGGACTGGTTAGATGTGAACTGTTTCTATTTTAGCTTGTTTCCATGAACTGTGAGATCGTTCTAACTTATGAATTCTTACATGTTGTGAATGTGCTCCTATTTATTTCTGTGAAATTTCCACAATCGTATTTGAGTAATGAATGTTTTAATTAACAATGAGCTATCTCTTTGTTCATCTGTCTATTGATCTTCATGTATTCAGAAATGTTAACTATCTATAGTTTTTCTTAATGCATGTTATGCAATACATTTCTCACCATTAATTACAGTATTTTTCCCTGGGGATAGGTTAGTTAGTCTTAGTTAGTTTTCTTTGTTTGTGATTTAGAAACGAGAGAGGTAAGACAAGAGGTAAGAACCTGTGCATCACATTGTGACACTCCTTGTTATCTCTATCTCCTGCATTTAGTTAGGCACTTTCACATCATACATAAATATAAAAAAAATAAAAAATAAAAATAAACGGTGGACCAGGCCGCAACCGGTAAAACATTTTAACCGTTACTTGACCTATGGTAGCTGGACCATAAACCGGACGGATTCCCCATACCAAACAATAACGAGCTAATTGGGAACATTTATTGGGGAGAATCCCTACTGTTGTTACCTACGATTTTCCAGGCCTCAACACTTAGGCTACCTCAATGGCTTCGTGGATTTGTCTCCCCTCTAGGAACCCAGATTTGTCTTCAGTGATATGTTCAAACAAAATCACCTTGAGTCTTTTTGAAATCACCTTGGAGACCACTTTATAGATGCAATTGTAGAGTGAAATGGTTCTAAAATCATTTAGAGAGACAGGATTGTCAACTTTTGGTATCAGAGCTATAAAATTCAAATTGAAACTAGTTGAAATCCTTCTAGAAATTCTAGTGTTCTCCACAACCTTCAATAAATATCCTACGATGAGTTCAAAGAGTTCCAGGAAGAATTAAATCATCAATCCATCAGGGCCTGGACTCTTATCCTTCTGAAAACTTTGAAGGGCCTCCTTTAGTTTTCCTTCAATGACTTCCTCCATCAAGGACAAATTGTCATCCTCCTCCACAAAACGAGGGAAGACCTGAGTAATACGAATGACTTCTGCTATAGACGCCTGGAAAGGTGCTTTAAACAACTTCTTAAAATACTCCACCCCTATACTGGCCATTCCTTTGAAAGTGTCATGGGTTATTCCTTATTCATTCAATAAGCTCTAGATAGTGTTAGCTGCTATTCTCCCTCTGGCATATGCATAAAAACAAATTGTGTTGTCATCCCCACAATCCAACCAAACAGCCCTACTCTGCAATATTCACATATCTTCTCTTCTCAATAGAAGAATATTCTTCTCCCTTCTAGTCTGATCAACAGGTGTTTGTCCATCTGATTCATCATTCCCTCCTCTTCCTTATCAAGGATCTCAGAAAGTTCCTCTTCAATAAGGTTCAGTTCATTGTCCTCCCTCCTTCTTTGATCCATAGACCAAACCTTAATAGCATCCTTTAAATTCCAAAAATTTGCTGCAAACTAAAAAACATCAATACTCCTATTGCAAGGATCATAAGGAATCCATTTGTTGGATATCAAAGAGAGAAAATGCTCATCTTTCAACCAAGTCTTGTTGAATTTTAAAGGACTTAACGGTTTAACATGTCCATTTTTAAATTCCAGAAAAATAGGAGAATGATCAGACTGTCCTCCACACCCCACCCATTGTCTGATAAAATGATGTCTGTCCACCACCTTTTCAGTCACCAGGAAACGATCCAGTCTCTTGGCCAGTCTCCCCTCCCCAGATCTGTTGTTTTTCCAAGTAGGTTTGAGCTTTATGGGTTCAATATCCAACCAGTTTCTGAGTGAAATAATCTGTCAACAAAATGGCATGGGCATGAGTCCCCCAAACCTTAGCCTAAGCCAGAGAAAAATTTAAGTCTCCACCAATAATCACCAAATCAGCCTTCAGTAGTGAGTTTTTAAATAGGTTATCCCAGAAGGGGATCCTATTCAGATACAGCCCATCGACATTAAAAACAGTAAAAGTATCCACAAGTTCTAGAGCCTTAAAATTAATTCCAAGATCTGACTCCATACCCCATATATTTAGAAACGTAACATTTCTGAAATTCCATCCAATAGCCAGTCCTCCAAAGCGACCTCTAACGTCCAGAGTCTCAAAATTCCAACCAGTAAACCAAATTTCCAACGTACATTTAACCACATCTCCTACCCCTAAAGTTTCTTGAAGCAATAGAACATCAGGGTGTTCTAAATCAACCACCCTCCTGAGTGCCGATCTTTTCTAGGGACTAGCAAGACCCTGACAATTTAGAGGCATAAGTTTCATCTGCAACCCTTCTTTTGGGCATGCACCGCTCTAAGCACGCTCTCAATATATTATTGTTTACCATCCAACAAATCCTTTCTTGCTTTGTACTGCACCTTAGCAATGAAGGATTTTCTCCCCATTCCCTTGGGGGGGATCGATAGTAGTTTTTCCTAAACCCCCCATATCCACCTTGGTGCAATACCAAAGAAAATAACCCAAACCAGTTGAATCAGGTGGGGAACAAGGGGAAAGAACCTCAACCTCAATCAGTTCCGAGTTCGAAACCTGAGGGGGCTCCCCCAGTAATGAAACAAATTTAGGTGAAGGAAACTCTATGGGCTGAGTAGTCAAATTCATATTTTTTAACCCTTCCACCCAATCTATCCCATACACATTCAAATTTTTAGTAAATAAATTTATAGACGAGGTAAGAGTAAAAGAAGAAATACCCGAAAGAGGAACCCCAGTCAAGAAAGTGACACCCACATTTCTGACCACCTCCACCACAGGAAGCGACGCCACATGCTCCTCCTCGTGATTGTTAACATCATCCTCCTCGCTCACTGGTTCCACAGGTGTTGACGATGGTGACAATGTATATGTGTACCCCCATCCATCCCAGACCTCTTAAACCCGCAATGCTTTTTGCTACCATTTAAAGTGCGAACCAACAACCTATAATCAGTTGCAGGATGCACGTAATCATGGCACCTCCTGCAAGGGAAAGGAACATTCTCGTAGTCCAAGATCTACTTGATTTGATACGGACCCTATCTCAGTATCAAATATTCAGCTATTCACTCCTTGATGTTGAGACTAACGAGTATTCTTGCAACCCATTTCATCTTCGTTTCCTTAAAATAGTAATTTGCTTCCAGAAAGGTCCCCAGTATGTTCCCAATGTTATTAAAATGTTCTTCAGTCCAGTACTGCAGCGGTAAGCCCAGAAGTCTCACCCAGAGAGGCACAATGTCCACCCTCTCCCTGCTTGCATCAACAGAAGGATGCCAACGTTTTAACAACATAGGAGTGTGATCCAAGGACCAATTCTTGTTGATTACCCACTGCAAGTGATCCTGATTATGAAAATTGAAAGCATACCAGCCACAAGTTAATACTTCCACTTCTGGGGTCACTCCTAACGCCTCTATCCAACAATCCTCTACCCAATTTACCACCATTTACACAGAGAAGGATCTACCCAGAAACCGCCCCACCAGTTTATAATTTTCCATCTGCTCAACCCATTCCCAACATATATCCTCACCCAATGCATAATTATAACCATGCCTCTTCTTTACCCAATTCTTACATC
The DNA here is from genome assembly GCA_001517045.1 of Pseudotsuga menziesii. Classification (NCBI taxonomy): domain Eukaryota; kingdom Viridiplantae; phylum Streptophyta; class Pinopsida; order Pinales; family Pinaceae; genus Pseudotsuga; species Pseudotsuga menziesii. Next base: position 85,617 of record LPNX010117842.1, on the reverse strand, counting down.
GTTTGTGAGCGCCCTTGCTGCTGACCCTTTCGTCCTTGATGTTGACCCTTCAGTGGCAGGCTAGGGCATCCATGCTACTCCGAACCAAGAGATCTAGCCACAAAACCTAGGTTCTCCATCCTCTAATCAGAACCCTCAAGATTCTCCAAGGGATACCAACACCCCTCCTTTCCCCAGCAGTGGTTAGCCCTGAAAAAACCTTCTCGTCATCCTGTTTTATGACCATCAACCCCCCATCTGTCATTGTTGAATCCACCAAACCTTGTCTCCTAAAACCAAACCCTCTAGGACCTCTGCCTGGGGTAATCGTAGGCACCTTCAATAGAAGATATGGCGATGGCGAGGACAGAACCAATGTGGACAGTGAAAAGCACTCCTCTCCAACAACCGGTGAGGGTAAAACCACAGGGAATCCCTCCACCCAAGAATGTGGTGAAGCCTCCACCTCATCTGACAAACAACCACCTGTCTCATGCTAGAAAATGCCTTCCTCTTGGTGTTTAAAGGAGTAGTCTACCAGGCCTTCATCAACCATAGATCAGTAATAGGGTAACCAGTAAAACACCCCAAGAAAAAGGAATAAACAGTTAAAAGTTGTTTACCATAGTGGAAACAACCCCATCACTTGTATGCTAAGTAAAAAATCATCCATCTCATCAGAAGTAAGCCCCATCGACCACACCGTACATGTCCAGCAAGCCCCACCATAGAACCGACACCATCCCCTATGGGCCCTGATTTATCTAATCCCCACGACCTGCAAACCAAGCCTGTGGCCAGTCAAGAAGTTTTTATTAATGACTAGATGAAGTTGTTACACTGACTTGCAGTAATTTTGTTGATGAAGGGATTACACTTGAGATGTTCTCCAAGGAAAAAAATCTGACTTGGTGAGGTAGCAAACAACCTCCGAAAACGAGTCGGAGAGATAGAAATAAACATAACTCCCAATACACCTCTTGAGGTACTAGAAGCTCGACAAAAAGTAGTAAAGGAAGTTGTGCAGAGAATTCAGGAGGATGAATTACTTTGTGCCAAGAAATATGAATAGGTTTCTCAATCATGGGAAGTCGCTGATAGATGATGCAAAACTAGAGCAAGTCACAAAAAACTTCACACTGCTAAAGTAGATTTCAATAAATTGAAGGTTGAACTGAAGAAGTTTCCACCTGTCGAAAAAATAAGTAACGCTGTAGATTTTAAAATCTTACAGCAACAAGTAGCCAGACTACAGACACAGTAGCAGCACAGAATGGATCATGTCATAGAGTTACAAATGGAAGTATATAAGGCTACACGAATGATCCACCCAATAAATGAAAAGGTGCGATGGGCAATGGGTGCAACAGAATTAGCAACTTCGAAACATATCAGTTCCAAACTTGTAGAAAAAATGCAGAAGGTCTAGGAAGAGGTGCGACAGGAAGCAGAAGCTGTAATGAAAATATGTGAATATTTTCAAACCAATCTTGCACCCACAAAGGTTTCAGAATAAAGTGGATCGAGACGAGCCATAGATATGTGTCGGGGTCATGTTGGCCATTGGAAAAGACGAGAAAAGATAACAATAATCATGTTCGAAAAGATGAATATTATAGTCTCAAGGCAAGCAAAGAATGCAACGGAAGAAGCCACGACAAAAGAGGATTAAAGCAGGTCGAGACAAGTAGTTTGACCTATTTTTGGTAAAAAACTAATGAGACTAATAGTCTACTTTTGGGCATAAAGCATGATTATAAATTGGGTCAATAGTGCCTATTTTTTATATGTAATGGGATGGGTTAAGTTAGTAAGACAACCTATCAACTGACTGTTAAGAATTAGTCGACAAATAAAGCAAGAACTGTAAAATCCTATAAAGTCGATCCAAGCTGTGTGCGGATGACATGAGAGAGAACAGAATACATAGACGAAGAAGAATAGAGAGAGAGATAGAGAGAGAGAGAGAGAGAGAGAGAGACCGAAAACCAAAGAGTGTGAGAGGGGAAAAGAAGTCTTGATTGTAAAGAATATCTAAATAAAAGTCTACATGTTGTGTGCACAAACCAAAGGCATCCAATTATTACTCATGTCAGATGAATAGCACCTTTGTGGTTTTTCCCGGATGGGTTTCCATGTTAAACTCTGTGTCTTTGTGTCTCTGATAACTGTGTCTATGGTTGACTGAATATATGACATGAATTAATCTGTTAATTATGTTGAGCATCTTAATGATATAAATGATATGTTAATGCATGTTTAATAATATACAATATGATATTGATGTATGTTGATGGATCAATATGTTATAATGATACGTGTATGAAGACGAAAGGTTATTCCCTGGTTTTGGTTAAGTGACTGGATAGTGCCATGATCAAAGAATCTCCAAAACATCACTACAAAAACCTAGTTCTAGAAGTCCCCATAGATATTTCGAGTGAGACCGCATCTACATCGTAGGTGTTGCAAATGGGGTTATACTCTGTCAGGCCGATATCTTGGGATTTGTTGACGAACAAGGGATTTGAAAAAGAAAGAAGCTAACACCATGTAAAATGTAAAAGCATGTAAATATTTGTAATGTAAATAAAAATTCTAAGGCTAGCTATGGAGGAAACAACAAAAATGAGGGGGTTGTGTGTTATCCACTAGGGATAGGTGAAGGGGTGTGGGACAATCAATCCTCTATTTCCAAGTGTCGGCTTGAGAAACCAAGAAGATGTCATTGCCACTCTTTAATTTTGTAGTAAGAAGTAGTTGAGATATCAACTCATGCATTCAATGAAGCGTGGGTTGAGTTCAAAATTGGTACGTTCAGGTACATGTTGAGTTGCTTGACATAGAATTCAAGTAGCTTATGGAAATGTGATCCCATGAACCTTCAACCCCATGTGGTAGAGTCGTAATGAAAGGGGCGATGAATTGTGAGTGGTGCAATATTAATTATGCAAGGAGCAGAGGAATGTGATTTTTCAGTTGTCCTTGAACCAAGCATGGGGAGCCTGTAAGTTTTAAACCTATTCAGAGAAGCAAAACATACAGATTCTTTAATAAAAATAGAGATTACACCATAGCATTCACAAATAAAACATAGAGATTTACCCTAGAAACAATTAACTAGGAAAACCAACAAACCTTGGAACCACACCTCATATTTTCTCATTATCATTATGAATAACTCATACTACAATATAGGTATTCCGCAACATCCAATACCCTAATCCATTAAAATGGATTAGAAAATAGACCCTAATCCCTTAACCGGGATTAAATTGCATATTTTTAGAAAATTCCCAAAAATATCCAAAAATTCGAGCTCGCTACGCTTGCATCGGAAACGACCTGCCAACCTATTTTCATGAAGGTGACAACAGTGATCATCAAACGCACCTCCCACACACATGCAAAAAATATAACATATTCGTGAGTCAATTGAGTTGTGTGTGATGTGTTTTCCTTCATCCTAAATACCATGCAAAAGAATCATGATTGAATTCACAGTGTGTGTTGCATTTCCAGTAGAGACCCTGGTAGATTAGGTATCCTAAGGAAAATCCAAGTCTGAGAGTGTTGAAAATGCCAAGAATCAATGTGGATTATGAAAACCAGTGAAGGCACGTAATTTCCATCATTTTAGCATATTGGAATTTATGCAACATTGGATAACTCCTCGAATTTATGTAGCATTGGATAACCGGCAGGAAAACCATCAATTAGTAATGGTGGAAGTTGAACGTAATATTGCTAAGCAATATATTTCTATTTTTATTGATTTACGATCTACTCCTAGTTATGTTGCTCCAAGAGTGGTTGAATGTTGTTCTCTTAGAAAAATAAAACATGATAAGTCTTATCTAGTTTAATTAGCCACTGTCACAAAGAGAAGAGTAAGTGACGTAGTGATGGAGTTCCCCATAGAGTTGAATGGGCTCCTCACAAAAGTAAATTTGAATGTCCTACCATTAGGGTCTTATTATGCTATTATTGGTATGGATTGGATGGAAAAGAATAAGGTCAAGGTAGACTGTTATGCAAAGGTCCTTGAATGCATTGATGAAGAGGGAATATTAAGATTGGTGAAAGGGATTCCCAAGGAACTTTCAATCAGACAGATTTCATCTTTACAGTTAGGGAAGTTGTGCTAGAAGGTTTTCGAGCTATATGCAACCCATGTATTAGATTCATTAGAGGACAAAGGATTAACAATTGTTGCAAGAATTTAAAGATGTGTTTCCATATGAGATACCAGGACTGCCACCAAAAAGGGACATTGATTTTACAATATATCATGTTCCAAGGACAGCGCTAGTTTTCAAAATTCCTTATAGAATGAGCATACCAGAATTAGTGGAGCTGAAAATGCAACTACAGGGATTAAAGGGAAAGAATTATGTAATACCAAGTGTGTCTCCTTAGGAATCACCATATTTATTTTCCAAGAAGAAATATGGGACTTGAAGGCTCAGTGTATTGATCACAGGAAACTAAATAAAGTGACAGTCAAGAATAGGTACCCATTTCCCATAATTAATGACTTGTTTGATCAAATGAAGGGATCCAAAGTGTTTTCAAAGATTCACATGAGATATGGTTATCACCAAGTGAGAATAAAAGATGAAGACATTCATAATGCATCTTTTCAAATGAGATATGGCCATATTAGTTCACGGGGGTGCCATTTGGTATCACCAATGCACTCGTCGGATTCATGTGTCTCATGAATAGCGTCTTCACCAAGTATTTGGATAAGGTAGTACTAGTGTTCTTGGATGACATCATTGTTTAATCCAAGAGTGAAGAAGAGCATGTGAAACACTTGAGAATGGTGTTCCCGGTTCTTAGAGAGAAAAAACTATATGCCAAGATAAGCAAGTGTAATTCCTATCAGATAAGGGTAAATAATTGAGTCACATTATTTCAGAGGAAGGAATTGCAGTAGACCCAAAGAAGAATGGATCCATAATGAATTGGCTAATACAAAGAATGTCACGGATGTTATATGTTTTATGGGTCTTACAAGATACTATAGAATATTCATTGAGGGATTTTCCAAGATTTCTCATCCAATTACATCATTGCATAGAAATAATGGTAAATTCATATGTTCTGAAAAATGCAAAGCAAGCTTTCAGTGATTGAAGAGTTTGCTTACTAACACTCATGTTTTGAATATTGAAAATCCCAATAATGATTTCCTGGTATGTACCGATGCTTGCATCAAAGTTCTAGGTGGCGTGCTTATGCCGAAAAGGTTTTTTATTTGCTATGAGTTTCGAACATTAAAGGAGCACAAGAGGAATTATGTGACTTGCGATTTGGATCTAGCAGTCATAGTGCATGCTCTCAAAATGTGGCGACATTATTTATCAGGAAGAAGATTTGGGCTCATAATGGATCACATGAGTCTAAAGTATTTGTTTTATAAGCCAATATTAAATGCCAGGAAAGCTAAATGGATGGAATTTATGTCATTTCTATTTTAAAATACAACATGTGAAAGGAAAAGAGAATAAGGTTGAAGACGCCCTCAACAGAAAATTTCATGTAGAAGCCTTAAGTTTGTGTAAATCATATTTGAGGACAAGAGTTCTTGAAGCCCAAATTAAATATGGAGCTTATCTTCAAGTAAAAGAAAAACTGTGGCAATGAAAATCATCTCAAAGAGGATGATATTCTTGTTTACAAAGGCAGACTGCATATCCCAAATTGTGCAGAGTTGAGGAAGATGGTAATGGATGAAATTCATCCAATGCCATACTCTAGACATCTAGGATATCAAAAAACAATAATATCAGCAAGGAAGCAATAGTTTTTTCATGGGACGAATAAGGATATACTAGAATATATCTCTTAGTGTTAGAAATGCCAGCAAGTCAAGACAATCCATTAACATCCAGCAGGATTGTTACAGCCCTTACCCATTCCATAATGGAAGTGGGAAGTAATTTCTATGGATTTTATAATTGGTTTTCCAATGACAGTAAGGAAGCATGTTTCCATCATGGTTATGGTGAACAAGTTTTCAAATGAAACTCATTTTATTCCAGTCAAGTCCACTCATAAAGCAAATGACATAACAAGTATCTTCATGAAGGAGGTATTCAAATTGCATGCGTTACCCAAGGCAATAGTCCTAGATTGAGATGCAAAGTTCACATCCAATTTTTGGAAAGGGTTATTTGGAGAATTGGGAACTCAACAAAAATTTAGTACAACATATCATCCTACATCATATGACCAGACCGAGAGGGTGAATCAAGTTCTTGAAGATACGCTAAGGATGTATGTGATGGATAAGTCATCCAAGTGGGAAGAGTACCTACACTTGGTAAACTTTGCATGCAATAATGGTCACCAGGAAGCATTGGGAATGAAACCATTTGAGGCATTATATGGTTGAAGTCCAATGAGTTGGGATAGCCTAGTAAGCAAGAGAATGATTGGGATAAAAATGATTAAGGATATGGAACAGGATATTGTTAAGATCAGGCATAATTTAAAGGCATCCGACAATAGGCATAAAAGTTACACAAGTTTAAAAAGAGTGTACAAGTAATTTAAAGTTGGGGATCGTGTTTACTTAAGAGTAAATCCAAAGAAAAGTTGCATGTAGATGGGGAGGTGTGCCAAGATCACAGCAAGATATTATGGGTCGTTTGAATTCCTTAATAGGATAGGATTAATTACATATAGGATTGCATTGCCTACTTGGTGTGAAGTTGTTATCTTGTCTAACACATTCTCTATTGCGTCAAGTATCTTCACTGAAGTCTTTGAAAAAATCTTGGGACACTCTTTATCCATTCTAAATATTTACGGTCCTTATTCTAGGAAACATAATCATTAGGATTCTTTATTTTCTACATAGAGTATTAAGATGGACAGCCTTATCATTGGAGGGGACCTAAATTTGGCTTTTAGGAGTAGAGAAGTTTGGGGTTCCAGTCCCAGGTGTGACAATTTAGCAGGATATTTCATCAACAAAATTAATTGTTTGGGGTAAATTGATGTAGAACCTCTAAAACTCAACCCCACGTTGACAAATAAAAAAGCGCGGAAGCGGGAAATTTCCAATAGGTTGGATCGGTTTATGGAACAGGATAATTTTCTTCATAAATTGGTTCTATTTAGAACTTGGGTTGGTAATTCTTGGTTTTCATACCATTTCCCTATATACTTGGAATTTAGCTCTTAGGAATCGAAGCATGGTATACCTTTCAAATTCAATCCTAACTAGATCACTAAAGATGGTTTTCAGGCAATTGTAAAGGATAATTAGAGACACTACTCCCTAGCATTGAGATTTTCTACATGTGATCACCTTAAACATAATCTAAAACAAATAAAAGATAAAGTTGCATCTCGGGCGGGGAAACGTTTTGTATCTCAATATGGTAAAATTGTGGGCACAAAATGTTACTTTTGTACCTATGGAAGTGTTCCCCTAGTGACTTTTTCCTTAGTCACTTAGAGAAACTGACCCTTGCATTAAATGACTTAAGTATAAGCATTTAATTTGACTTTAGAGCATTAAAATCACTTTTTGATAAATTTAAGTGGGTGAGTGAAACTAATATTTTAGAAATAAAATATGAGCATTTAATTTCAGCCCTTGATCTAATCTAATCTCCACCATTAGATTAGACTCACCCTAGGGTTTTCTCAAAAAGGCATGGGAAAGGCATTTTGCCTCACTTTTGCAGATTGAAGTGAGAAGAGAGAGCTGAGAGAGAGATGAGAGAAAGTTTCCATTTTTCCTAAGCAAGAGGAAAAATATGCAGCACGCAAATCAAGGGAAAAGACAACAGCAAAGAGGGCACAAAAATAGAGGAGAAGACAGCAACATTTATTGTTGGTCCGTACAGTCTGTACGGTACGGCTTTCAAGGAAGCATGCACAATTTTTTAGGCATATTTCTGGACTCGATGTTTTAGAGAAAAAAATGGCATGGATTTCGAGGTACGTACAGTACGTACAGTTCATCCTTATAGTGGCACAGAAATCGAGGCAAAAAACAGAAGAAAAAAATTAGAGTTTGATTTTTGTTCTTAAGAACGTAAATCGATACAAAAATTTATCTCCCGGGATGAGATAAGTTGGTTTGATAATTTTTGTGTATTGCTATAAATGATAAACTTCTCCTGAAAAATAAAAATACTCTCTCTCTAACTGGTTTTCCCCTTGTGGGTTTTTCCAGGGCCATTGGCCAAAAATCCTAGTGTTCTATGTGATTAAATGGTGTGCTGATTTTTATTTCCTATCACTGAAAAGATTGTTTACAGCAGTGTTTTAAGTCTGAAATTTTTTTGTTTATTTCCAACACTTTATTTTTCTGAGAATGTCATAAACAGTGATATAAACTTTACTTGAAACCGGTGGCTAAAAACTAGTGAAAAATCTACATGGTATCAGAGCGGGTTGTGGCCAAAAATTAAATTTTAGCAATGAAATAGTCATTTCCATAATTTAGAAAAACATTTGTGATAGTAGTACATTTTGTTGAAACTTGTTCATTGAGAAAATGACTTCCATGGGGTTGAGAACTGAGTATAGGTTGGATGGGGCAGCAAAATTTGTCTCATGGAAAGCCCAGATTTTACTTGTACTGAAGGAGAATGAGTTGTGGGAGGAAGTAGTTAGAAACACTACAGCAAATCCCATTACTGATCCCCCTTCTACTGATGCAGCGTTACTTGCAGCCTTTAATAAGAAAGATATAAAATTCATGAGGATAATCTTATATGTTGTTAAAGATCAATGTATTCCTCACATTTCAGTGAAGGATCATGCACATGAGATGTGGTCTACTTTGACCGGCTTGTTTGATAGCACTAATGAGAACGGGAAGATGGTGCTTAGGGAGAAGCTGAAAAACATCAAGATGGTCAAATGAGAGGTGTGTATGGCCTATCTTACTAGGATCTCTTGGGTGAGAGATGAGCTTGCAGCTGTGGGGGTGGTGGTTATTGGTCCTGAGTTAGTGTGGACCACCCTGAATGGGGTGACTGCACCTTGGACTGTGTTTCTTCAGGGGTTGGTGGCTAAAGAGAACTGACCATCTTTGGAGAGGGTCTGTGATGACTTTGTTCAAGAGGAGACTCGTAGGGTTTCTTATAGTGCAGTGGTTCTACTAGTAGGGGAGATGAGGAGGATGTGGCATTGACAGTGAAAGGAAAGAAGAAGGACAAGAAGGGTCCTAAGAAGGGTGGGGCCAAGCAGCAGCAGGATGAGCAGAAGAAATATATGAGCACTGTGAAGAGATTTGCATGTCACAAGATGGGACACTATGCTACTACGTGTCCGAACAAGAAGAAGAAAAAGCAAGAGACAGCCGCTTCAGCTGAGATCGATGATTTTGCGGCTAGATTTCAGAGTGATTTTTCACTATGCACTGGGCATATTGAGAGAGAGAGTATCCATTCTCACAAGTGTGGATGTTGACAGACAGAGTAAGTTTTCCTGTACGATAGACCATTCTTACAGTGCATCTACTTCCAACACTTGGTACATAGATAGCGGAGCCTCGAGCCACATGAAAGGTGCTCGTAAGATGTTCTTCGAGCTTTCACAGGAAGATACAAATGTGGATTTTGTGTTGGGAGATGACTCAGTAGTCAGCGCAGTTGAACGTGGGACCATTACATTTCAGAGGGAGTCCATGAGTCCCATGGTATTGTAGGATGTATTGTATGTACCTGGGCTGAAGAAGAACCTAGTGCTAGTTTCCATGATCAAGGATCAGGGTCTTAGGGTGTCTTTCATTGATGGACACATGCATATGTTTCCCAAGACTACAGTACCATCTGCTTCAGTTGCCATTGGAGCGAGATGTGGGAAACTGTATAGGCTCTTATTTCAGCTGTAGCATGCTTTAACACATAACAGCAGTAGTGAGTTGTGTGAGCTTTAGCATAGGAGGATGGCTCACTTGCATCATCCAGCCTTGGGGTTGTTGAGGCACATGGTGACAGTTTTACCAAAGTTCAACACAGGGTAGAGTGATGTGTGCAGGGGGTGTGCTTTGGGAAAGCACACCAAGACTGCTTTTCCGAGCAGTGGTACCAGGTTAGCCGGTACTCTTGACTTGATACATTTAGACTTATGCAGACCTATGTAATTTGTGTCCTTGAGAGGTGATCCGGAAACAAGATCTTTGCTACTCTATGACGTTAACATGAATTGCATAAAGAGCATGAATGAAGCTCACAAATCCATAAGAAGAGAACCAAACAGCATAGACAACAGTCACATAAAGACAACAAGTTGATAACGGAGTTCGTCCAGGATGGACTACGTCTCTGGGCCTGCTTCTCAATAGGAGGGCCGATCTATAATCTCAGCATGAAGCAAAATACATGGCAATGATACAGTGATACCTTGGCGACAATGTTCAGGAAGAGAACCGCTGCCCAAAACACAACAAGACTGCTTCCAGCAACTTCGAAGCC
>LPNX010117842.1:17644-71698 GCA_001517045.1 Pseudotsuga menziesii | reverse complement strand
TTGAACATGGGCAAATCAAACTTCACATCGAGCTTCAATAAGGGCTTCTTTTGAGGCTCTTTGTGAGGAACCTTGGAATGCTGAGAATGAGATGAGGAAGGAGCACTGGAACTTGTGCTTGAAGCTGAAGGTGAAGAGGGAGGCTCAGGAGGCTCTTCGCCACCTCCTCCTCGGTTAACTGAAGCGTTGCCTTCGTCCTTCACTTCTTTGTCTTCCTTCTTTACTTCACTGCCTTTTCTTTCTTTTGCCATGCGTTCTTCATAGTCTGCAAACAACTTGTCTACCTTGTCGGCCATCATGTAGAAGACCTTGTGAAAGTTTTCCTCCATCTCAGTGTGGGCATCATTAGCTTCCATCTTCTTCCTTCGGTGTGCACGTCCGATCTCGGAATTGTAAGGCTCTAATGTACCCTCACCAGCTTGTAGTTTAGCCCTCGTGAGCATCCACACTCACAATCCAATGTCAAATAGCCCTGCTCTGATACCACATGATCCGGAAACAAGATCTTTGCTACTCTATGACATTAACATGAATTGCATAAAGAGCATGAATGAAGCTCACAAATCCATAAGAAGAGAACCAAACAGCATAGACAACAGTCACATAAAGACAACAAGTTGATAACAGAGTTCGTCCAGGATGGACTACGTCTCCGGGCCTGCTTCTCAATAGGAGGGCCGATCTATAATCTCAGCATGAAGCAAAATACATGGCAATGATACAGTGATACCTTGGCGACAATTTTCAGGAAGAGAACCGCTGCCCAAAACACAACAAGACTGCTTCCAGCAACTCCGAAGCCTGAAGACGGTTTAGAACGAGTATAAACACTCGTACCTTCCTCCTACAGAGCTGCGCAATCTCCATTCTCTCCTTTAGCTACAAAGTCTCCACTCCAAGGCATGAGTGGGAAATGGCAAATGAATGGGTTTATATAGGTTGGCTTGCCCTTCTTCACATGACTCTCATGGATTCCTTTGGTTGCAACTAATTTGCCTATCTTGGCCTTGGTTACAACTTCCCTAAGTTGGTTTTCATGTGGTTGGGATTTTAAGAACATAAACCAAAAATATGGTTCATGCCCACATGTCCATGGGTTTTCACATTTAGTTACTTCCCCATAATGACATTTACAAAATCCAACAATAATCCATTACATACCAAAATCCTTCTTTTAAATAGCATGTTGGTTTTTTCAACCATAAACCAACTTGTTACAACTTCTTTACAAATATGGCATGTTTGTTTTTGGTTACAACCATGCATTAACTTCATAACAACTCAAGGAATAAAATAAATGAGTAATATGTGAGTAATTTTTCCACTCACTTCAAATATTAATCATTTTACAATTTCTCATGAATAAATGCATGAATCTCCTAAAACTCATTTTAAGCACAAATGCATGCATGCTAGTCATCATGCCATGTCACCATGCCACATCATCATGCCATGTCATCATGCCACCTCAGCATGCCATGTCATCATGCCACATCATCATGCCATGTCAGCATGACACATCATCATGCCATGTCAGCATGCCATATCAGCATGCCATGTCATCATGCCACATCAGCATGCCATGTAGCATGCCATGTCATCATGCCACATGTCACCTTGTGATTGGTCCATACTGTATGGATACCATGTGTCATCCTCTGAGTGGTGCCACATCATCATGTTTGTATAGTACGGATTCCACGTGTCACCTTGTCAATGGTGCCACGTGGCACCTCTTTTTGCCAAATTTCCCTGTTGACCTTATAGAACAGAACGCGATAACTTTCTCATACGGAGTCCGTTTGAGGTGAAACGAACGCCATTGGAATCGTCTTGATGAGCCCTTCTATCTAGTGCTAGTTTTGCTAAGATTGGAGGACTTCAAAATTTTGCCTTCTTGGATCCTCCTGGATCATTATATGTTTCCCAAGACTGCAGTACCATCTGCTTCAGTTGCCATTGGAGCGAGATGTGGGAAACTGTATAGGCTCTTATTTCAGCTGTAGCATGCTTTAACACATAACAGCAGTAGTGAGTTGTGTGAGCTTTAGCATAGGAGGATGGCTCACTTGCATCATCCAGCCTTGGGGTTGTTGAGGCACATGGTGACAGTTTTACCAGAGTTCAACACAGGGTAGAGTGATGTGTGCAGGGGGTGTGCTTTGGGAAAGCACACCAAGACTGCTTTTCCGAGCAGTGATACCAGGTCAGCCGGTACTCTTGACTTGATACATTTAGACTTATGCGGACCTATGTAATTTGTGTCCTTGAGAGGATACGAGTATTATGTGACATTCATTGATGACCATTCCAAGAAGACCTGGATCTACTTTCTGAAGAGCAAGAATTCTGAGGAAGTCTTGCAAAGTTTCCAACAGTTCAAAGCTCTTGTGGAGAACCAAACAGGGAGGAAGATCCAAGTCTTGAGATTGGATAACAAGGTTGAGTATACCTCCAAGGAGTTTGATGGATTTTGCAAACAGGAGGGGATCATGAGACAGTTGACAATTTCATATACTCCAGAGCATACTGGAGTAGCAGAGAGGAAGAACGGGTCCATTGTTGGAGCAGCCAAAGCTATGTTACATGACCAGTCACTTCCTTTATTTCTCTAGGCTAAGACTTGCAGCACCATTGTATACCTTCAGAACAGGAGTCCCCACTGGGAAGTGGGGATAAATGACACTTGAGGAGTGCTTTTCAGGAAAGAAGCCTGAAGTTGGACATTTTTTTATATTTGGTAGTCTAACTTACTCTCATGTCCCTTCAGAGAAGAGGACAAAGTTGGACCCCACTGTAGAGAAGGGAATATTTGTGGGTTATGATGAGACTGCAAAGGCTTCCCGTATTCATCTTCCCTCTCAGAGGAAAGTGGTGGTGAGGACGGATGTGAAGTTTGAGGAGGAGCGAGCCTTCAAGAGCTCAAGAGAGTCAGAGCAGGGAGAGTAGCAGGTCCCTGCACCTTAGGTTGTGGCACAGGTTCCATCTACGTAGTAGTCAGTATCACAGGTTTCTAGGGTTACAGGACCACAAAGTGTTGGCACAGGTTCACCAGGTTCAGTGGTTAGGCCAGCAGGGTATTCGAGGATAGGTGATGGGTCTACTAGTATAGGTACACCTTATAGGGGGTCGAGATCAGGATCGAGAACAATATTATAGGGTACACCTGGTGTTGGAACACCAACTTCAAGTTCATAGGTGACTGGGGCTTCTAGATCTGGTAGCTCTTCAAATGAGGATAAGCGAGTGTGGGAAGAATGTTCATGGAAGAAGAAGCCTAAGTGGCTTCGAGAGACCTTGAAGATGCCTTAAAGGCTGGGATACCCAGTGACAAGGTGAGAGCCATCAAGATGCCTAACAGATTGGGCATGGTGTTGGTGGCTTGTACATGAGATTCTGAGCCTTCTACTTTTAAGGAGGCCTCACAGCATTCAGTATGGAGAGATGCCATGATGGATGAGTACCATTCCATCATGAAGAATGATGTATGGGTCATGAAGAATGATGTATGGGAGATTGTTCCAAGACCAGAGGGGAAGTCAGTGGTGACTTTTCATTGCCTTTACAAGCTGAAGCATGCAGTAGATGGGAGCGTGGAGAACTAAAAATCTAGGTTTCTAGCATGGGGGTTTTCACAGGTTGAGGACATTGATTATGATGAGACTTTTGCACCGGTTGCTCAGTATACATCTATCAAGGCATTGATTTCCATTGTGGCAGAAATGGGTTGGACGATCCATCAGATGGATGTGAAGACCGCATTTCTCAATGGGATCATACAAGAGGAGATTTACATTGAGAAGCCTCATGGCTTTGAGATACATGATAGAGAGACACATGTATGCAGATTGAAGAAGGCCCTTTATGGGCTTAAGCAAGCTCCAAGAGCTTGGTACTCCAGGATTGATTCTTACTTGCTGAGTATGGGGTTTCATAAGAGTGAAACAAATCCAAATCTCTACTTCATCATGGTTGGAGATGATCCACTTGTTCTTCCACTATATGTTGATGACTTGTTTATCACAGGGAGAGAGAGACCCATTGCAGCTTGCAAGAAGGATCTTGTAGCAGAGTACGAGATGACTAATATTGGGCTGATGCATTATTTTTTGGGATTGGAGGTTTGGCAGGAGCCTGGACATATTCTCCTGGGGCAGGGAAAGTATGCAGTCGATATTTTGAGAAGATTCGGGATGGAGGATTACAGGCCTATGTCGACACCTATGATCACCAACTTGAAGAAGCTTCATGCTTCTGAGAGAGAGTTGGTGGACCCTACTTTATACCATCAGCTTATCGGGTCATTGATGTATCTAGTCAACACTCAGCCAAATTTTTGTTTTGCAGTGAACACTCTTAGCCAGTTCATGGTTGAGCCTAGCAGTGTGCATTGGGTCACTACAAAACATGTGTTGCGCTATCTTTCAGGGACAGTGGATTTTGGTTTGGACTACAGGAGGTCAAAGGGGATTAGATTGGTTGGCTATACAGATTCAGATTGGGCAGGAGGTGTGGCAAACCAGAAGAGCACTTCCGAATGTTGTTTCATTTTGGGCTTGACAGAAGTGTCATGGTTCAGTCGGAAGTAGAAATTTGTTGCATTAAGTACTGTAAAGGCTGAGTACATGGAAACTAGTTTGTCCAGTTGTGAGGCCTTGTGGCTTCGTAAGTTGCTGGTGAATTTATTTGGTCAGGAGATTAGGCCTACGGTGATTTACTGTAACAATCAGAGTTGCATCTAGCTCTCTGAGAATCCATTTTTCCATGACAAGTCAAAGCACATTGAGATCAGGTATCATTTCATCCGAGATTATGTTTGGAGAGGGGTGGTGATGCTTCAGTACATTTCCACAGATCAGCAGGTAGCTAACATTCTAACAAATTCTTTGGGTAGAGGCAAGTTTGACTTCTTAAGAGACAAGTTGGGAGTGGTGCAGAACACCTTACGCGGTAACAGGGAGTATTAGTTTTGTACCTAGGGAAGTGTTCCCCTAGTGACTTTTGCCTTAGTCACTTAGAGAGGGGACATAAAGTAACCCTTGCATTAAATGACTTAAGTAAAAGAATTTAATTTGAATTTAGAGCATTAAAGTCACTTTTTAATAAAGAGTGAAGTTAATATTTTAGAAATAAAATATGAGCATTTAATTTCATCCCTTCATCTAATCTAATCTCCATCATTAGATTAGACTCACCCTAGGGTTTTCTCAAAAAGGCATTTTGCCTCACTTTTGCAGATTGAAGTGAGAAGAGAGAGCTGAGAGAGACTCAGAGAGAAAGTTTCCATTTTTTCTGAGCAAGAGGAAAAATTTGCAGCACGCAAATCGAGGGAAAGGAAAGCAACAAAGAGGCCACAAAAATCGAGGAGAAGACAGTAGCATTTATTGCTGATCCGTACATTCCATACTGTACTATTTTTGAGGCAGTGGGCACGATTTTTGAGGCAAATTTTTGGGCATGATTTTCGAGAAAAAATTGGCATGGATTTCGAGGTTCATACTCTCTGTATAGTTCATCTATACAATCCATACAATGGCATAAAAATCGAGGCAAAAAATAGAAAAAAATAGAGTTTGATTTTTGTTGTTCGGCACGCAAATTGAGACAGAAATTTATCTTCCGGGTTGAGATAAGTTGGTTTGATATTTTCTGTGTATTGATGTAAATGATAAACTTCTCCTGAAGAATAAAAATACTCTCTCTCTAACTGGTTTTCCCCTTGTGGGTTTTTCCAGGGCCATTGGCTAAAAATCCTAGTGTTCTGTGTGATTAAATGGCGTGTTGATTTGTACTTCCTACCACTAAAAAGATTGTTTACAACAATGTTTTAAATCTGAAATTTTTTGTTTATTTCCAGCCCTTTGTTTTTCTGAGAATGACATAAACAATTATATAAATTTTACTTGAAACCGATGGCTGAAAACTAGTGAAAAATCTACATAGAAGTTTCCATGGAATCCATTGTCAAGAAGAACACAGGTGGTTATTTCTCTCCATCATATTTGATAGGGCTCAAATAAATCGAATCAATACATGCCAAGCTTCTATTGGATGAGGAGCAGGATTGGCGCATAAAGAGTCATGCCACATGGATTGTAGAATCTGACCTAAAGACCAAGTATTTCAAAAATTCTGCAAATCATCGCAGAAGTATTAATATGATTTGGGAACAAAATAACTCAAAACGTGTTAAAGTAAATGAATTTTAGGATTTGGTAGCTCTCAGGGTCAAACACTTAAAATCTCTTTTTATGGAACCTGTGGGAACAAACGTTGTTTAAGTATTGAAACTCTTATATGTATTTCTTAGATTAATCAATGAGGTAGATATTGATGTATTGTACACGACAATTTCCAAGGAGGATTTGTTGCAGGTGCTTCAGACCTTCAAGGGAGACAGAAGTATGGGGTTGGATGGCTAGATTGTTGAATTTTTTCTCTTTTTATTTGATCTTATATGTAATGATATTATTCTACTTGTTGATGAAGTAATACTTTCAGGGACTGTATAATTAAACATGATCTCCACTTTCATAATGTTGATTCCAAGGTTTTAGACCAATCTCATTGTGTAATTATTTATATAAGGTGATTTATAAATTATTAGCTTGCAGGATCAAGGCTCTGTTGTCAAACTTTATATTAGATAAACAATTTGGCTTTTTGCAAGGAAGACATATTCTTGAAGCAATAGGAACAATGCATGAAGGTATTCACTCCATCAAAATCTCCAAGGACCTGCTAATTATTGTCAAACTTTATTTATCGAAGGCCTACAATTGGGTTTCTTGGCTTTATATTAGACTCCTACTTTTGCATATTGGATTCTCATATCCAATGGTTAAGTGGATAATGCCTTTTGTTTCTTCTATCTCTTGTGTTGTTCTTGTAAATGGGGTTTCTTTAAAGTTCTTCAACCCCACTATGGATTTAAGACAAGGTTTCCCCGTCTCACCCTATCTTTTCCTTTTGGTAGTGGAAGGCATCAATAGCGAATTGGTTGATGCATAAAATAAAAGAATGTTGAAAGGGATTAAGGTAGGCTGAAGTGAATCACTTACTCATATTATGTTTGTTGATGATGTATTGTGTTTCTACTACATAACCAAAAGAGAGCTTAGTGTTTTCAAAGAGATACTTGATCTCTACAAAAAAGCCATGGGTATGGAAACAAATGAAAACAAGTAATCTCTCTATCATTACATTGTTAGTGAAGGACTAGAGAATTCCATTGTCAGGCATCTACTCTTTCAATCTTTAGATTTCAACGAAGGCACCAAGTATCCGAGATTCAAATTGAACCCCAATTGTTATGTTAAGCACGACTAGTTATGGCTAGTGGGCAAGATGGAAAAGAGGATAGTGTTGTGGTGTAGTCATTAGTTATCTAGAGGAGGAAGGTTGGTCTTGATAATATGATTTCTAGATGCATTACTTGGGTACTGTAATATATTGGCTCATATCCAAGAAATCTAGAAAAAAAATTGTAAGTATTGTTTTAAATTTTTATGGCGGGGTTGTGGAGAATATAAAAGAAATCATTGAGCTAACTAGAGAGGACTTGCAATGCCAAACTCAATGGGAGGCTGTTTGAAGGACATTAATCTCTTAGATCATGCTTTGGATGCAGCATCACTTTGGCAATTCATTAATAATAATAATTTGTGGAGAAGGATCTTGATTTGAAAATATATAGCCCTTGGAACAATCCTTAATTGGATTCGCAGAGAAAGGAGGAATTTGCACAATGTCTCCAACCATTGGAAGGCATTGACCTCGACTTCCTAGTTTTTGACATGTTTATTACTTGGAAATTTGGGAGTGGAACACATGTTTGTGTTGGAGTTGATGCAATCATGGGATGTGATTGAAGAGCCTTTCTCTTAAATAAACTTATTCTTCATCTTATATAGATCATGAAGACTACTCTCAATATTTTTGTGGTTCCTTCTCATGCTATTATTTGGGAACAAGGATGGAAATAAGCTAAGAAATTAGATTTGTATGAAGATCAGGAAATATAATGGAAAATTTTCACTGAGGTATTGCATAAAGTGTTGATGTATTTGTAACTTAGAAAGATATTTTGATGTATGTTATCATTGTATGTTGTTGTACCCCCATTGGTGGTGTGTTTACCCCCTTGTGTGATGTCTTAATTGTGTCTAGACCTTTAGGTACAACCTCTATTGTAAGTCGGGGCAATAGTCCCCAGTGTAACATCATGCAATGTGTATTTGGAGTCTCTCTGGGAGAAGTCAAACTTGTTAGGGAATACATGTGGGCCCAAGTATTATGTTTGGTCAGTGAATTGAAAGAGTATAAATAGGGAGGCACTCTCCCTCATTTATAAACGCCTCACACTCTCAAGTTCAAATGAAAGAGAGGGAGAGAGAGAGGAGGAGATATAGATAGTTGTTGAATACTTCTTATTATTTATTTTGATCATCTTACTACTCTGAGGAAGTTTGAAAGGTTTTCTCCTTTATGGTTTCCCCGATGAAAATCTTTGTGTCTTGTGTATCTTTTATATCTTACGCATTTTGTTGTACTTGTTATTCTTTCAAATAAAGATCCTAGATAATATAATCATATATAAATAAAAACTAACATGGTATCAGATCCTCTCTGAAAGAAGGCATTGTGCAGCTGTGGAAACTAGGGATTCCTAATTCAAGGTATTCTCTCCATAGATCATTAAGAAAAGAGGGACAGGCTAACTCACCTCGGTAGGGTGCACCTTTTGGTGGAAACAGTTTATGAATTGAAGAAGTTTCATTTTTTACCCTATCATTAGTGCCAGGAAGAACTAGGGCATCAAGTTCTGGAGGCTTCCCACCTCAGCTTTCAAAAAGTGACCTAGTTGAGCAACTCGCCTCAAGGAGGCGCATATTTCTGTCTAAATAGAATTCCCAAACTCCAAGTTTGGAAAATTAGGGTTTCTCTAACAAACCCTAGGTCATCCAGCTCCAAAACTAGGTCGAATGCCTCAAATCGGTAAGATCTAAATCTTTGTTATTTCCTTTTGAGGTTCTCATTTAAAAAGATGACTTGCCATACTCAACTTGAGGACAAGCTTGGAGGGGATGATAACTTTTGAGCATGGAAGTACAAAATCTCTCTGATCCTTGAAGAAAGTGACTTAGATAAGTTCATCACTTGAGAAGTTCCAGAACTAGAGGGAGATGAGGCTAAGGCTTCTCATAAGAGAAGCATGGCTAAGGCTTCTCATAAGAGAAGCATGGCTTAGGCTAAGAGAATCATTGCAGATTCTATTAAGGATAACCTCATCCCCCATGTGTCTGCATTCAAGACACCAAAGGAAGTATATGATTCTTTGACAAAGATGTTCGAAGGAAATAACATCAACTGAAAGATAAATTTGATGAACTAGATGAAGAATGTGAAGATAGAGAACTCTGAGACTACACAGTCTTACTTCACAAGGGTTTCTCAAATCAAAGAACAACTTGAAGCAGTTCAAGAGAATGTCTAAGAAGGAGAAATTGTAGTGACTACCTTGAATGGTTTCCCTAGATCATGGGACTCATTCATTCAACGGATTTGTTCAAGAAGGAGGTTGATCTCTTTCAGCAGACTTCGAGAAGAATGTGCATAAGAAGAAGACCGACTTGTGACAATAGAAGAAAATATGGGAGCAAATGAAGATCAAGTTCTCATAGTTCACACCAAGAAGAAATTCAAGAAGAAGGAGAAGAAGGAAACCTTTCATCACAATAACAAAAAGGAGAAGAAGGAAACCTTTCATCACAATAACAAGAAGGACAAGAAACCGAAGAAGACCAAGAGAGACACTTCAAATGTTTGATGCTACAATTGTGATGAAAAGGGACACTCTGCAAGAGATTGTCCCATCAAGAAAAGGAGACACCATGCTCATGTTGTCGAAGATGATGAACCAACAAACAAAAGATTCAAATGGGAGAAGGATGATTCGGATGAAGAGTATGTGCTAATCTCAGCACTTACTAGCACTATCTCACATGGAAGCAATGATTGGATTGTGGATAGTGGAGCTTCTAAACACATGATGGATCATAAGGGATCATTCGTCAATATGTCTAAACATGAGTCACCTCACAAGGTGAAACTTGGGGATGATTACCAATAACCCATAAAAGGGAGTGGAGAAGCTTCATAAAAGCTTGACTCCGGGAAATCTTTAAATATGTAGGATGTGTTATATGTTGCATGATTGAAGAATAGTCTTCTCTCCATATTTGCACTAGATGGAAAGGGAATTAGGGTTTATTTTGTCAATGGCCAAGTTTTGATGTGGCCCAGAGGAAAGGCAATAAAGGATGCAACAGTGATTGGAGAAGAAGATAGAGGATTGTACAAGCTAAAGGGACATCATGAACAAGCACTAGTTCATGAGTCAATTGAACCAAGCGAACCATGGAACAAAAAGCTTGCACATGTGCACTACAGAGCACTACCGATGGTAATCAAAGCTGTCTCAAGATTGCTAGAGATACAGGCAAAGCATGAAGGCATTTGCAAAGGTTGTGCACAAGTAAATAATGCGAAGAAGACATTTCCCAGCATTGAGAGAAAGGCTAAAGGAATACTAGAGATAGTACTTTCAGATGTATGTGGACCCATTTCTTCTAGCTCATTAAGCGGGTATGTGTACTATGTTTTCTTTATAGACGATTTCTCACGTAATACTTGGATATATTTCTTGAAAGGGAAAAGTGAAGTTTTTAGTAAGTTCAAGGAATATAAAGTCTTGGTGGAGAGCCAGACTTATAGGAAGATGAAGACACTACGATCATGTAATGGAGGGGAGTTCACTTCAGAAGAATTCAAGTAACTCTGTAGAGAGTCAAGGATTAAGAGGGAGTTGAGCACCCCATGTAGTCCTCAGTAGAATGGGGTTGCAAAACGAAAGAACCGAACAATCATGAAGGAAACAAAAGCTATGTTGCATGACCAAAATATTCCTATGCACCTTTGGGCGAAGGCAACAAGAACAATTGTATATGTAGAGAACCATACTCTACATCGAGTACTTGACAACAAGACTCCTAAAGAATCTTTCTCATGAGAGAAACCATAAGTCAACCATCTAAGAATATTTAGTTTCCCGGTGTACATACATATCCCAAAGGATAAAAGGACCAAGCTCGATCCTCCTGAGAGGAAGGGTATATTCGTAGGATATAACGATACATCAAAGTCCTACTGAATATACTTCCCAAGATTCAAGAATATCAACATTACTAGAGATGTAACCTTTGATGAATACTCAACATACTTCAGATGCAAGAGGACTCCTATCCAGGAAGTCGAGGAACCTAAAGAGACGAGAGTCCAAAATATGGAAATTGGAGAAGCAATTCCAGAACACCCTGAAGATCACGACATGACAGAACCACAAAATCCAATAGAGACATTCCTTGAGAATGACTCCCACAAGAGGAAACCAGCATGGGCACAAGAGCTCATACAAAAAGCTGAAAAGGTGTGGTGCTCTAGAGGGAATACATAGAGAGAGAGAGAGAGAGGGAAAATCCCTACAATGCTATGTGGCCCTGTTGTGTGGCATCATTGATAAAGAACCTTCCACCTATGAAGAGGCTACAGAAAAGAAAGAATGGAACGATGCGATGATTGAGGAATATCAATCGATCATGAAGAATGATGTCTGGGAGATCGTTCCAAGACCAGAGGAGAAGTCTGTCTTGAATTCAAAGTGGATCTACAAGATCAAGCATGATACATATGGAAGCATCGAGAAATACAAGGAAAGGTTTGTATCATGAGGATTCTCACACAAAGAAGGAATAAACTACGAAGAAACATTTGCACTTGTGGCAAGGTACACTTCCATTAGGACCATACTTGCTTTGGCAAGAGTTATGAAATGGAAAATACACCAGATGGATGTCAAGACATCTTTCTTGAATGGTGTAGTCGAGGAGGAAGTGCACGTGGAACAACCACTAGGATTCGAGACACATGAAAGGAAGACCCATGTGTGTAAATTAAAGAAGGCCTTATATGGATTGAAACAACCACCTAGGACATGGTACAGCAGGATGGACAGATTCCTGGTGAGATTGGGCTTTACCAAGAGTAAAGCGGATTCCAACCTCTACTTCAAGGTGGAAGACGGAATACCTGTGATACTCCTGCTATATGTCGATGACTTGTTTCTGATAAGCGAAGATGAACTCATTACATATTCAATGAGGAGACTTGCTACAGAGTTCGAGATGAAAGACCTAGGTATGATGCACTATTTCTTAGGCATGGAGGTGTGTCAAAGTGTAGATGGAATCTTCCTTGGGAAAGGGAAGTATGCAGTGGAAATTCTAAAGAGATTCAAAATGTTAGACTGCAAGGTGATAGCCACACCTATGGCATCTAACTTGAAGCTTTTGAGTGATGCTTCATCTGAGTTGGGTGATGCCACGATGTATCATCAGATGACTGGCTCATTGATGTATCTCACGAATACGAGACCAAACATATGATTTGCGGTGAACACCCTGCTCCAATTCTTGACGCATCTGAGACATGTTCACCTGATGGTTGCAAAGCATGTTATTAGGTACCTAAAAGGTACAATGGTTATGGGCTCAAATATGATTCAAATCATAAGATTAACCTACACGATTATGTTGATTCGGACTGCATAGGTAGCGCCACTAACAGCAAGAGCACCTCAATTTGTTGCTTCAATTTTGGATTTAGCATTATCTCATGGTTCAGAAGGAAGCAATCATGTGTGGCGCTGAGTACAACCAAGGCAGAGTATGTTGCCGTGTGCTCGGCTAGTTGCAAGGCAGTGTGGCTACAAAAGTTAGTGTCTGACTTATTTCATCTCCAGTTGGATGTGACTTGTATCTTTTTTTATAATCAAAGTTGCCTGAAGCTCTCAGAAAACCAAGTGTTACATGACAAGTCGAAGCACATCGAGATCAAATTCCACTATATCAGGGATATGGTGTAGAGAGGAGCAGTGAAGCTCCAGTACATGGCAATAGAGGAGTAGATAGATGATGTGTTCACCAATCCTTTAGCAAGATTGAAGTTCGAGTACTTCAGAGAAAGACTTAGTGTGATCCAAATCGAGATCCCTTGAAACAGGGAGTGATGTGTTCTATCATAGCTAGAGAGACAGGTTGTCTAAGCCTAAAATCCTAGAGAAGTTTGTAGGTTGCTCAGACGTAATCAGTCTTGTAGGTTATCCTTGGATAAGTCCTGGAGAAGCTCATAGGTTATCCTTGGATGTAATCAGTCTTAATGTGTTCTATGCTAGAAATAGTCGATGCATGATATATCACATAAGAAATGTGATAGTTTGTCCGAGCGGGAAAAATCATGGTGAAGCAAGATGCTCAGACGTAATCAGTCATGTAGGTTTTCCTTAGATGTAATCAGTCCTGGCGAAGCTCGTAGGTTATCCTTGGACGTAATCTGTCCTATGACAAGTTATTCGAGTGTAAAATGAGACCTGATGTGGTACGCAGGTTACTAGAATGTAATACGCCCTGTGGGTTGTCTAAGTGTAAAAATGAGACCTAGTGTGGTACGCAGGTTACTCGGATGTAATACGCCCCGAAGGTTGTCTAAACATAAAAGATCCCGGATGCAGGTTGTTCAAATGTAATAATTCCTTGAGGTTGACCAGAGAACGTAAAAGTTCCTCATGTAGCAAGTTGTTGTGTCGTAATTCATCCTTAAATGTGTGTGTGTGTGTGTGTGTGTGTGTTCCCATGCGGAGATGATAAGGTCATGAAGCACGAGAGGTGCACCTAGGCGGTTCTACTGATAGATCGCAGGTTGACCATGCAGAGACGTAATGCACCAAGGGTTCTCCTGGGCGATTCTCACATAGTAGAAGTTGTAAGTTGTCTTAATGATGTGAAAATTATGCCGGCTTACTACTATGGTGAAAGAACACAGGTTGTCTACATCTAAAGCTTTGTTCTTTGTCTTGATTTGCACAAGGAAAAAGAGATGATTTGGATATGATGAGATGAAGGTAGGAGATGCAGGTTATTGCCGTGGCAATGTAAAGAAGGTCATGAATCGTTCCTATGAGATGGCTTGCTCGAGATGTGATGAAGACCTGGATGAGAACTAGGCCTACACCCAGTCGAGAGAGGGTTGACTCTGTAGAAACTTCCGATGATAGATAGTATTGATCGATGATCAATAATAAGAAGATGATGGAAGTAGCTATGATGATGATTTTGCGATGAAGACTTGATCATATGTGTTAATGACTATGAAGAGAGAGAATACCTTCCTAGTTAAGAGGAAGTGTTGACGTATTTGTAACTTCAGAATATATTCCAAGGTATATTATCATTGTATGTTGTTGTACCCCCATTGGGGATGTGTTTACCCCCTTGCGAGATGTCTTAATTATGTATAGACCTTGAGGTACAACCTTTGTTGTAATTCGGGGCAATAGTCCCCAGTGTAACATCATGTAATGTGTATTTGGACTTTCTCTAGGAGAATTCGGCCCTATTAGGGAAGACATGTGAGCCCCAGCCTTATGTTTGGTCAGTGACTTGAAAGGGTATAAATAGGGAGGCGCTCTCCCTCATTTATACACGCCTCATACTCTCAAGTTTGCATGTGAGAGAGAGAGAGAGAGGAGGAGAGATAGATAGTCGTTGAATACTTCTTATTACTTATTTTGATCATCTTACTATTATGAGAAAAATTGTGAGGTTTTCTCCTTTATGGTTTCCCCTATGAAAATCTTTGTGTCTTGTGTATCTTTTATATATTATGCATCTTGTTGTACTTGTTATTCTTTCAGATAAACGTACTAGATAATCTAATCAGATCTAAAGAAAAACTAACATAAAGACCATGTTAGAATTCAACCAATACAAGATTAATTAACCTAGAGCAACAATTTAGCTGGGTTTTTTATTCTGCTAAGTTGGGATATGAAGCACGTACATGAAATGGGGGTGTCAGGGAATCTTGGTGGTGGCACAAAATTTGGAAAGTAAGAGGATCGTTGAATACTATTATCCATTTCTAGCTCGTTCTCAATAATAAGGTATTAACTTGGGAGATGATGAAGAAAAGGAAAAATTAAGGACCATGTATTTGTCTTTAATGTAAGAATCATGAAGAAACTTCACATAATATATTTCTTACATGTTCTTATTATAGGCAAGATTGGTGTGAATAGGGAGGACATATGGGACTTTGTAGAATTTGGGATCAGGAATCCAATGAAGAATGCTTTGTTGTTTGGTTTGTTGATAAAGATTGGAAGCACTTGTGTGCTCTTCCTTATTTGGGCCTTTGGGGTGTATGGTTTGCTAGGAATTCTGTTATTTTTTAAGATACTTATGTTTTAGTTTTTAGAACTATAGATTAGCGTTTCTGATTATTCTATTTCTACCGGATCACTTCAATCCCGAAAAAACCTAGGTTTAATGCTTCTCACTAAATCGATAAAGATTTTCCTTGGTGTTATTTCGATGATGTAGCTATAAGAGGATTTGTGGTTGTGGCTTCACTCTATTCTTAATTGATCATCATTATTACCAATTAAAATCAAATGTCAGGTATGGATTGAACAATTACAGTGTACTTGTGGCTTCTCTCTAAAGCTCCCTAAATTTATGGGATTTACAAGCTCCCTAAATTTTAGGGAGCTTAGTTTCCACATTTAATGTGGTAGGTTGGCACGTATCATGTGAAGGAATATGGTTATAACAAATACCATTCATTTAATCCCATTCAAACTTAGGTAATGTTTAAGTGGGCATTCCATGAGGTGGGTACGCTCGCACTTAATTATATTTTTAATTCGTGCCATTTTAAAACAATCGAACCTTTAAATAATTGAAACCTTTCTCTTTGTGCCATGTGTCATGGGATTATGTCACTTGTCGAATTTCTGTTGGACTACATGTCAATTTGGGTTGGTCCATGTCAATTGCACTTGCCACGTCAATGCCACGCATGCTGCCACATAATCTTGTTGACATCCATCACTACCATGTGTCATCACCGATGTTGCCACTTCATCGCCTTTTTTCGTTGTATCTCACATACTTCAAACTGCAATATCTTTGTTATGTGAGCTCTGTTTTATATGAAACAACTGTCGTCGGATTCATTTCGACGAAATCTACGCAACAGTGTTGTCCTTTCTGAGTTTTGAGACTTTTTTAATTTTTAGTGGTCTTGGATCCTTCTGGTTCAAAAAAATGAGCAACTCCAAAGTCTTTCATGGTAAATTTCTCTCGCATAAGTCTCTCGACAAAATAATAAAAAAGTGACGAGGTTTTGTTTTATAAACCCACCCTTAAACAAATGCAATTCCCACTTATTTTTCTCCTTGAGAAGAAATGTGTATGCCAATTTTTAATGTTTTGTAAATTTGTGTGTTCCAAAAATATAAAGTGCATAGGTGCAATTCATATATAAAAGAGCATCGGATATAAATATATGAAAAACACATCAATTGAATAAAAAATAGTAAAATGAAAAACACACCAATTTGAAGTTACATTATTATATGTTAGCCAAATTATCTTTTAAGAATGTAGACACATTGATTGTTCATTTTTTTGAAATGCATAGAGAAAAATTACAATATCAAATGGCCAATTTTTGAGAGTCTATCTTGTTT
The DNA here is from genome assembly GCA_001517045.1 of Pseudotsuga menziesii. NCBI lineage: Eukaryota > Viridiplantae > Streptophyta > Pinopsida > Pinales > Pinaceae > Pseudotsuga > Pseudotsuga menziesii. The sequence goes on along the minus strand of LPNX010117842.1, from coordinate 55,050 downwards.
TATGTTGCTCAACATTCATGAAGTTCTCCCCTACCATTTGTAATAGGTTTAGATTTTATTTATATTCTAATTTTCTAATCGAATTTATGTTTTTTATGCAAGTGTGTGTGAATATTTATTTGTTGAATTTTGTGGGATCTTGATTTGGACTAAGTATGGATGCAAAAGATATTCCACCAATAAAAAAACACCGCAAGCTCTTATTAGGAGCAACCTACCGCAAGGAGTTGATAGATGAAAATGGAGAGTCACTTTACCTTGCCAGTTGTAACATGCCATCTTCCAACCACAACCCCATGTTCATGATACTTCATCATGAACTGGATCTCATTTATGACATGCCAATAGTATGTGGTTGTTCAAAATGTTTACAATTTGTAATACCCCAACCTTTGACATTAGTGCAAGTATGTAGTAGTAAAAAGGTCAAATAATATGTAAAAATAAAAAGGAAATGTTTGCTTGCAATTAAATCTAAGTGCATGGATGACAGGTGTTTCATCCATGCAATGTTAAAAAAATGAGTAAAATATGGAAATGTAAAAATTAAAAAGGGGCAAGACCAAGAGATAGCGACTCTAGTCTTATTGGTTGGTTTTGGGGGTTTGTCGCTTGTCGTGTTGGTTTTGCGTTGTTTGTGCACCTGTTAAGAGGGAGGATAAGGAGGAGGAGAGGGTGGAACACATATTTTATGAGAAATAAAGAAAAGAGTAATGATCTCACCTGGTCTAGCATAATGTTAATAGTTGATGGCTCGGGGGGCTTAGCTTCTGTTGGGGGTTGGTTGACTAGAGAGTTTCCCCTCAACTACAATTGCAGATAAAAAAGTTGATGACTGATTAAGGACAAGCTATGCATGCAAGATGGCAACCTGATCATCGATCAAGTAAGTATAGCTTCTTCTCCTTGGATTACAATTTTTAACTTCTACTAATTATCTAATAGATTTTATTGATGAATATATAGTTTATATACTAGTTCTTTTTTTGAAATCCTATCATGAAATTCAACATTAACTAGGGTTAAATCATGGTATCAATATGGGTTATTACATTTGGTATCAAAGCCAATGTTCAAATACTTGAAAGGGCCTTAAAGGCCTCATCCACCTAACATATATAATCTATTAAACAAATAAAATATTTGATCGGTGTTGGGGTTTGAAACCAGATCTCATGCTCTATAGCAAGTTCCTTTCTTAGGTCACACCCATATTTTTGTAGAATGAGGAAATAAATTCTTGCATGGGATATTCTTTTATTTGCATGCATAGCCCTATTTGATGATTCCTAAGAACCAAAGTTCTTGCATTTGATTGAGATTGCCTAATTGGCCCAACTACAGTATGGAGATTATTAGTCTCCATGACCAAGCGATCAAATGCTCTTTCAACAATAGGGACTTGTTTTGATATAGATCCAATCATGTTTCTATATTGGGTCTTATCCTCGTTGTTCATCTCTTTGCATATCATACCTTGAGTGTCACTAGATGTCATCAACTCAAGTAATGTCATTCTCTATATATATGTTCGTGTGCTTGTCCTAGGAAATGGGAATACCATTCATAGCGTTTATTTGTGTATCTGTTGTTTATCACATTCATGTATGCTTTGAACTAGAAAAATTGTTTAGTTAGCCTTATTTACATCAATAAGAACACAAGATATGATTCAGCACACCTCTTGGTTGTTTTCCACCACATGTGACCATGGTCTTAGCCAAATCATGCCCTTAATTCAATTTCGACAATGAGCTAAGCTTAAGCTAAAACATATAAATAAAGTACAAGAAAAATAATGATCGCCTCCAAATTTCTCATATGGAATATCCCAGTTTCTAACCTGTGTTTTTGTTTTTCAAGTCACGGTGTTTTATAATAAACAAATTTATATCTTGTAGTAGTGAAAGACATGAATATAGTATCATGGAAATAATCAAATGAAGCACCCCAAATTTCTCGATTGCAATAATATGAGTGTGTTGCATCCAATCAAGAGAACACTAGCCCATGTAGGTATGCATAATAACATATTAAGAACAAATGCAATTCCCAACAATGTGATAATACACTGAAGTAAAGGGAAACTAATTAGCACCATAAGGAATGAATCGATATCACTAAAACCATACATTAATTTCAGTTTCATTTTGGGAGTGAAACAATCCATGTTGTTTCTAACGAAAATCAAAATAAAATAAGTCACTACAGATCACCATTTGTTGAAAATGCTAACCTTCAGGAACATTTGCTACAATCACAACCAATTATAACAAGATTCATAAGGTAAAAGTTATCTTTATTGAATATTCTTCTCTCCATTGTTCGACAACATGCTTACCTAAGGGATTAGCAAATTTATGGTTGATGATAAGTCTTTCAGGAAAATGTGTAAATTTATATAATTCTTGATCCCCTTAATTTTACAAAATCTCAGATTAGGTTAAAAAAAATTATACAATCCTATCACAACTCCTAAATTGGATGCAAGATATTGGATAACCAGGCCACATATTGGTGTCAGAAAAGGGGAAAACAAGCATTTGCAAAAGGAGAAAACAAGCAAATCCACACACACACACACACACACATATACATTCAAATTGATAGCAAATACTATCCTCAACTCATAAATCACACGTTATTAATCATATTTAAATTTATGCACCAATGTTATGATAAGTACAGAATGCATCAGTGTTATTATACATATAAAACATAATGGGAATTTATATAAATGGAAATCATCATGCATCACATTCAAATTGTACAAGTCGGTGATATCATACACTTAAATCCATTGGTGCCCTAAATACAAGGAAAAACATTGGTGTTATGAATTATAATAATGCATTGGGGATTATATAAATGAAATGCGGCATTTTATCACATTTAAATTGTATGCATCAATGCATGTGTATGTCAAACATGTCAATGCACATGTATGTGAATGCATTGGTGTGCGTTTTTAAGAATAGTGCATTGTTAAAAATTTATCCGCTATAACCTTCACCCGCGTAGTTTTTTTAATTATAATTAACATTAATTAAAATGTTGTCAAAAACATATGTTATCAATGATAGATGTTTTAGCGGTGGTATTTTTGACAACTTTTCCCAACCTCGGAACACTCAAAACCTCCACTATAAGGTGTTTTCCTTATAGATATTGATAGCCATGGAAATTATCCATTTAAAAGGAGCTATTGCAATTACACATTCTAAGAGAGATGTTGAGAGATAAGACAAGGGCACCATAAAAGACATAGTGAAGTTTGGATCAAAAGAAATAATTATAAGGACAATTGGAAATTTGGGAAGAATGTTCAGATTAAATACTTTAGTGTATATGGGAAGTTTGAATCCATACGAGCTCCTTCGCTAGATGGTCGAGAATAGTATTTCAAGTTTGTGTTGGTAAAGTTAAAATACAATGGCTCAATGTGGTGGGACAAACTATTATTGGATAGATGATGTAAAGGAAGGATAAATTGAGAATTTCGATCAAATGGCAGCAAGACTTAGAGGTAAATTTCTTCCCATTCATTTTTCAATAACATTGTAGCCAAGATTACAAATTTTAAGGTGAATAAAGAGATAAAAAATATTATACCAAATGACATTACAAGTAGCATTAAATATGTGTACAAAGCATGAAAACTCCATAGTTGATTGCAATGTCTGTGAATGCATTGAATTTTTTCCTTCAAGATGAGTTTTGCATGTTAAGTTTTTTATTTGTATCGAAAGCATATCATCTAGCCTTAAGAGCCAAACATAAATTAGTGAGAAATAAGGAAACACTGAGAGGAAGAAGAGACCAAGGAGATAGAAGAGGACAACCAAGCGAAAATAAAGATGTTGAATCCAGTAGTATCAGTCTAAGCCAAAATGTTAGAAGAGGAAGTGATGTTGGTAAAAGAGGAGGAATATGTATACATAAAATGTGTTTAACTTATGCAACACATGGACATATTGCATAAAAATGTTTGAAGAGTTGGGAGAATGGGAAGAGAAAAAAATTGCAAAAATGCATGTTGTCGAAGCAACACAGTGGATAGTTGAATGCAACAACAATTTAATATTAATAAATAATAATTGGTTGTGGATGAGAGAATGTTGAGAAGAAAGGGGACCATGAATCAATAAGGGGGGATGGTGTCTGAAGGAAGTGGGGAAGCATGGAACCTTGTGCTTGTAAATTGTTTTAACCCCTATTTTGGACACTTTACTATTTTATTATTAACTGTTTTGGGCCTAAGTTGTGAACTTTGGCTTATTTTATCTATGTGTATTGAGGTGATGGATGTTCCTTGGTGGGATTTGTGGTTGAATGTTGGTAGCATGTGATGCTTAATTTGCATGCACCAAAGACATGGTATTTGTGGGAGAACATTACAGGAAGGCATGGGAACTTGGTTGGAGACATTGTTCTTTCCGTTATGCTACTATAGATGGTATTTCTCATTCCTATATGGAGCATAAACTCTATCATGGTCTTGGTTCTATGAGCGTTGTTAGAGAGTTGTTATACCTGAATCCTAAATGATAGAGTCACCCAATGGAGTATTTGGCCTAATGGGTTCATATTCTTAGCTCAGGGGTGGGAATTGGGTTGAGAGTGTGAAGAGACCAATTTCCAACGGTTAGGTGGAGCGTTCCTCAACCATAGTTGAGTTTAGAAGAATTACAACAATTCAGATAAGTGCATTCCTTGACCTGAAAAATTTTGTTGCTATGAATTTAACTCAATATGGTTATTGTTATGACTAACCTTCTTCGAATTGCATAGAAAAAGTATAAAATAATGTGTTGTTTGTTTATTTGTTGCATGGGTTAATCCAAATAAATGGATTTGTGTGGAATGTTATACAACTATATGATTGAATCATAATGGTCTGTCGACCCAGGTTGTTCGTCAACAAAACCCAAGATATCGGCCCAACAGAGGAGAACTATGTCGGTAACACCTGTGACGCAGATGAAGTCTCACCCGAGATATCTTATGGGAATTACTAGAACCAGGTTTCCGCGGGTAGTGAGGGGGATTTCCTTATCATACTCTTATCAGGTCACTCGGCTGAAACTCATAAATAGACTTTTGTCTCATACATTTATTCATATAGATAGCCTATTGATCCATCGACATATATAACCAAATATAACATAAAGCATTAACACATATTTATCTCATTAGATAGGTGACACATATATATAAGTCCATTCACAACAGAGTCGATGAAATGCATTCATATCATCTCATTCACCATATATATGCATTTGACATAAAATAGACATTAAAGGCACACAGAGACAAGATATAACGTAGAAAACCCATCTAGGAAAAACCACAAAGGTACTCTTCATTTAGCATGAGAAATAGTTTATCACCTTTGGTCTGTGCACTCAGCTTGCAGACTCTTCTCTAGATCTTCTTTCCAATTCATACATTCTTCTCCCCTATCATGCCCTCTAGTTTTAGTTTGTTTCTCTTCTCTTATCTGGTATGATTGAGCAATCCGCACATAACTTGGATCAATGCTTTTACAATACTTTTCCACTTCTTGATTTAACCGTCGATTGACTCTCAACTATCAGTTGACAGGTTGTCTTTCTAATTTAGCACATCAAGTTACATATAACAATAGGCATTATCGAACCAAAATACAATTATGCTTTATTACTAAAAGCAAGATTTTAGTCTAACTAAATCTTTACCAAAAATAAGTCAAACTCCTCTTTTCAACTTGATTTTCACCTCTTTCACCGCGACTTCTTCCGTTACAGTCTTTGCTTGTCTTGCAACTGGAATCTTCATCTTCCCGAGCACAATTTTGACAGAATTATGTCTAACTTTTCATAGCGCCAACAAGCCCCCAACATTAACATGTGGCACGTCCCAAGCCACATTTGTCTGAAATCTTATTTATTGTGACCTTGCTTTGGAAATCCTGAAATATTTTCACAACTTGTTTTGTTTCCTGTCGCGCTTCTTCCTACATTGTCTTCAATTTTTCCACAAGTTCAGAATTTAGGAACTGATTTGTTATAAAGTTGTAATCTCTGTCGAAGCCAAATCTTGTCGTACCTTTTCATAAAGAGGTTGAATAATACATGTTACTTTCTTCGCTTCTACCTAGATATCTGTGACACGGGCTATCCTTTTCTGCTGTTATGTTCGAAATATTTCTACTTGTTGCTATAATTTCTTCATATTGGCATCCTTGTCCATTTTCTCCATTGTTATTAGCTTCTTCAATTAATTCCTCATTTGGTTAAATTTTGCTTCAATAGTATGCAATTGGGTTGAAACTTGTTCCAGCTCTTTGTCATCAATCAAGGCTTCCCATGACTCCAAAACCTATTTGAAATCTTTAGCATAGAGTACTTTTGCATCTTCAATATTTTACACAGCCTCAGTTGCTACCTTCTTTCTCTCTTCCAGTACCTATGGTCATGTACTGGGTGTCATCTTTGATTCGAACTCTACGACTCTCTTGTTGAGGTCCATGGTAAGCTTACCTGGTCTGAAGACATTTGATTTTGTGAACATATCTGGTGTGATGCCTTCATCGATAAATTTACTACAAATCATTATGATGGCTACTTCCAGTCCTTTCTTGTCCTCCTGCCGGGTCTTTGCTTTAATCTCAATCACCTAGACTGAATGCTTCAACGACGACACGGTTTTCTTTGATGACTTCAGTTGGTCAAAAATTTTACGTTCTTGTCTCTTCATCTTTTCCACCGCATCATGTTGAATGGTATGCAACTGATACTAAAAGCCACATCACCAAGGTCCTTCACCATTGCATTAATCTATGGCATTCCCAAGTCAATTACCTGACCAACGAATTGGATCTTCGTTTGTGGGGTCATTGACGATGCCTCCACAAGTCACTCTTAAGATGGACCAGCTTCCTCCTGCGACACAGTTGAGTACGGAATTTGGTCAAACGCTATTCTTACTTCCTTTACTACAATACAAAGCATCTGCAATAAATCAGTAATGTTGCTTACTAGTTCAATGTGCCTTTCATCCATTTTATTGCAACTTTCATTGGCTACTTCCTCAATCTGATCATATATTAGGTTATGATCATCATTGGTAATATCAATGACTCTAGATGATTGGTCAAGCTTCATTTTCTTGTGACTCGTCTCATATTTTTTCTTTTATCCCCCAACTCAAGATCTGTTGGGGTCATGCTGGATTCATCCTTACTATTGGAGGGAGAGCTTTGCAGGTTGTCTTTAACTGGTGGATCTCCCCCTTGGTCTCCATTATTCTTGTTCTTCGATGGGTCATCAAGTCGCGGTTCCTCTTCTGTAGAGATTTGATCCTCTGCAATTGATGTTTTCCACTCTTCAGGTCGGTCTTGAATAATTGCATCAATTTCAGGAGCAGATAGTTGAAGCTGTGTGGCTAAACATTGCTTCTATGAATCTTGTTGTGTATCCAAAAAAATGTGATGGATCTCAAACAAGAATCTGATAATGTTACAAAATGGTTTAACGGCTTCTTCGGTGATTTTGGCATGCTTCCTAACAAAATTCCTAAGTGCCTCTCCTTGTAGGAGAGGTTCAATATTATTATCTTTATTCCTCTGTGGGTTTTCCTTGTCAAACCAAATATTCTGGTATCGATCTCCTCGCCATGGGACTGGGACAACTACCCCTTGGTAGTTTGGCGGTTCTTCCTATGCAACAAAAGAAATCAAATTTAATAGCCATGAATAGTTAAACGGGTTGCCCTTTTCTTATGCATCCTCCGCATATGTTAACAGCTTGTTCAACATATAGGTTGACCAGTTCATCCAGAGTCCTGTTGTGCACTAGTCTATTGTAGAAATTGTTTCAGGGATGCATGGGTTCGGTTGCATCTTTCTAAGAAGTTTGTTGGATCAAACCTTGGATGCAAACTGAACAACCGTATCATTTATGGAGGTGATGGAAAAGCCTCTTTTATCCCTCATCAAATCATACTTCTCCTTCATTTTGTTTGTTAATGTTGTATCTTGGTATTTCCCGGTAAAGAATGGCATTGGGTTGACTCTTGCAAGGGGGACTCTTGTAATAAATGTTATCAGTTCGATGTCCACTAAGATTTTCCTGTTGAACCATGGATATCCACCATGAAAACATACTAGCAATTATTTCACACAAGCATTAACTTATCTAACTTATCTTGTACGACCAAAATGTGGCATGTGCATCAACAATAACAATCCATATTTATCCAATCTTGACGCCCATTCCATCGAAACTATGTGGATAGTGTTGGACAAAATGGTCACACTGAGAGGGGGGGTGAATCAGTGTGGTAGCACTCTTAACAATTTTCACTTCAAAACTTAAGCAGATTTCATCGATCACATTAATATACTTAGTACATCAATTAATAAAAACACATTACAATACAAATATAGTAGACTTTATTTATAGTTGAATATGAATTACAATGAAGACTTCAATATTCGTGATTACATCAACACCAATTGACTGAAGAGCACCAACTCTTATTCTAAGTCCCAATCTGGTTTTCTTAGCTACAACTAAGAAGATGTGAGGTATCCAAACCTCAACGTGCAAGACTCATCTTTCCTTCACATACTGATCATCAATCAACTTCCCAAGTAAATGAAAGTTTCTTCTATCATAAACCTTTTATCTATGTTATTCCCAAGAATTTCCATTGTTATAATCTGAGCATGATCATTGTTCACCACTAGCTTTGATAAACATAGTTCAAATAGAATTAAGTCAAATTTTCATCAATGAACGATCATGTCATGAAATTTTCCATATCAAAGTCATTCATTGTTATGTCGAATTCAATTCAACAACTGCAGTTACAAATCACTGTCAAGTCCAAGATGTATTTGTCACAATTATGTCATTGTGATGTCCATTTGATGTTCAAGTTAATCTGATCTTTGTCAATTCAATTCCATTAATTGTCCTTGTATCATCAATGGCTATCACTCCATGTCCAGTCTGTCACTGTCAGATTACTTGTCAAATCAAACTAGGTCAGTGTCAAGTTAGAGTTGTAAATATGCTTTACTTAACTCAATCAACTTACCAAATTACTGCATTGTTAATGTCACCCAGTCATATAAACAGGCATTCTCAATCCCATAATCATTCTCATTCATATGTAATCTTGTGAATCTCATTTGGTTGATCCAGTATCTTTCATTTATTCATGAATATTTTCCATACATCTATTCAACACTATTGTGAATACGCACAAATACATTTTAAGAGAGTATGTCCCAGTGATGTCACTCCTTCGAAAATGAATAGGCCAAAACTTTGTCCTCGAATCAGTACATAAAGAGGTCACAAAAGGCCTAGAGTATACATCAGTTTTAGTCCAATTAACAATTAACAAAAAGGATTGATACATACTTAGATTCAGTCCTCCTAAATTCTGATATATACAACATATATGTCCATAAAAAATCAAATAGAATTGTTTCCTCATGTCCTTGGATGTCTTCAGGAAGGACATATGCCTTCAGTCTGACTTTTTCCTTCTTTTATTTCAAGATTAGTGCTTAATAAAACTTCTTCTAATGCCTTCATGTGATCAGAGAATATTGTGCGTTCGAATGCCTTGATGTTTCACAAGATCAGTGTTATAATAGCTAAACTGAGTGTATGATACTTAGAACAATATGCTTACTCAACTACTATTATTTTTCATAACTTCTTCATATTAGTGATATCCTCTAGTACATATGTTTGATTTCATCCAACTGGCACAACAGCTAGGATAAAACTATAATCATAAGAAAACACGGTCTTGTACTGGCACTGTGAACCCGAAATTTTTAGACTTGAGAATGGCATGTACTACATCTGCCTCATTGGACAGTATACATGAATTTTAGAGAGAATAAGGCTTGAAAACTCGTCCCTATAAACGAGGATGTCAACCTTCTATTTATACAGATTTTCCATAATAATATTATTGAGCCGACATTGCAAATGTTATTTTAAATTAATCTTTTATTGTTTCACAAATTTGGGAATTGACCTACTTGGGTCTATTTATTTATTTACACTTTATATTCAATACAACTATCACCTTGTGACTAGGTCGACATGTCCTTTGAATGGGAATATACTAGTTCACATGCATTGTTTTATTTTCATGCTTGTTTTGGTATGACTTCACACAACCATATCAAAGTTCATGTTACGAACTTAGGGATCCTTTCAAGGGTTTCATCAAGTAACTATAAGGGCAAGGACTCTATCATAGCCACAAGAATAGACCAAAAGGAATGTCCAAGGATGCATATTATCACAAAGGGTGTATATGCCAAGCTCCATCATGTTAAAGGGTGTAAGGACACTTATAATGGCATATCAACCATTTGGAGGGTTCCAAGACCTAAATCTTTGTCTTTGTCATTAAGTTTTTGTCCTAATCATTCGCTAATTTTTCCATGTCATCAACAACCACAACCGTTATCGTTAATGGCTTGTCATTAATGGCAATTATGCTCAATAGATAGGCCCATCCTCAGTTTCACTAAAAGTGGTGATGTATCTGTTCATAGCAAGCTCCGAGAGCTTCCGAAGGTCGTGGTCGATGAATCCCATTTTCTACAAATTGGGTATAATATTTGTCATTACCTAGACTCCTTTAGTTATTGATGACATGACCAACATATACTTGGAATTTTTACCAACAGTGACCTTCGGTGCATCTGTTGGCCTCGGTGGGACATAATCTGACAACATGGACGCATATCCTATTGCTTCATCATCTGATGGAGTTGTCGTTGCTCGTATTTTTCGACTGGTTCCATGGCTAGAACATTTCCTTTTTGATGTATCAGGTTGGTTCGCCCTTAAAATGACTTCAATCATCGGCTTTGGATGTGAAACAAACTCTATATGCTCTTCCATGATCAGTGTAACTGATGGAGTCTCGATGCCTGAGTCTTGAGTGGTGCTTGTCCTTGAGACAGAAATGACCATACACTATGAAAAAAATAGATTTGACTCTTACAATTGCAGATAAACAGTTCAACACATAAATCTCACTCAATCGGATGCAATAGAATGAACGATGCTTCAGCACGAAGATGAAATATGTTTACTCATTCACTAAGTCATTCATTCATGATCTTGCCATAAATGGAGAAGGTGGCAATAATTTTCGTCACATGGAACCATCTTTCTAATCAATTCAAGGAAAGACCCAATCAAACCATCACTTCACTTGTAAGTTCAATGGTAGTTATTGTGCATTAATGGCGAAAGTGATGAAAAAGTACGCCGCTGAAATCTCCCATGTTTTCAAATTAACTGCTGGCCAACTCTGAGTTGTGACCACAATTCATCATGTGACAAAAATTCTCTTGCGATAGTAACTCTTCTTTTGAGACAGTCATATGGCATGTGACACGATTCTTTTCTTGCAACAAACATAGGGTCTGCGACACTTTTCTTCTTTTGCAACAGACAAATAGTCTACGACCAAATGATCATAAACTTGAAACAAAAACACTCGTAAGCTTGTGAAAAACACTCATAGCTTTTGCAACAATAACACTCATAAATTTGTGACTACTTTTTTTTTACTATTTTCCTTCTCCTTTTATCTGACTTCCATTCACTAATCCTTTAAAATGTCTACCATCTAATTTTTGTAGTTGCACTGCTCCTCCTTCAGTGATCTGAATGATAATGTATGGTCCCAACCAATGTGTTCGAAGCTTGTTAGGATGCTTCAAAAACTTACTGTCATAAAGGAGAACAAGATCTCAAATATGAAACTGCTTATGCTTGATATGTTGGTCATGCCAAACTTTTTGTCACACCTTCTCGACATTTTGATGATATATTGCGACGAATCGATATTCTTCAAATTACACAAGCCGATACCATCTTTCTTCAACAGTGCCAACATCATTCATTTCAGGGGAAGGGTAAGCGCAAGCTTATCATTGCAGAGTCATCGGAAGACGAAGAAGAACTAGCAGCTATGACCTTCGACATTATAGAAGATGCCGCAACAAACAAAGTTTCGGTGGAAACGCAGTTCTAGAAATTCGTCGAAGCGGGAGCACAACAAGGTCTGCCAAAGAAGGTGAAAAGCACAAATACCTTGACGGCCAAAAATGTTGTCGATTTCATGTCTACACCCCCACCCCCATCTCCGACTGAAATCATACAAGAAGCACTGCCAGAATCTCTCTCCATAAGCCCAATCGACATATGTAAGAATGCTATGCCGAAAACCTTGAAGGAGAGGTTCAACTAAGAAAAATATTTCCAGGTGTATATCGAAAAATTGCCTAAGTTACTCACCTCGGTACAAAAGCTCACCATCAAATGCCCCTTGTTTGAAGTTGGTGGATCCATACTACCCATTCCTCAACCTGGCCAAGTACCCCAGAGGCTAAGGACTTTGGAAATTGTGAGCTTGACATTCCAAGGAAACCCCGACAAGCAAGCTGAAGTTGTTGCGAGTCGGACTACATCCCTCATTCCGACCGACCCCGAACCCACCCCACTAGCCAATGAACCGACAGGGAATGAGGAAGGGAGAGAACATGGAAGAAATAAATTGAGAAATTGACGAACTGTTCTCCGACCTTCAGGAAGGTTCACCTCACATATCCACGACTTGACATCAGACCACCACCCCAATCACGCTCGACCATTCACCATCGCCATCACCACCACCCTCCAACCCAGAAACTATAATCGAACCAACTGCACCTGAATCACCTCTGCTGCAATCATTAGTGCCAACAACATCTGCATCTGGACCCTCTGTGGAAAACCAACTAGCTGCAGCACTCATCACAGCCCATGAAGGTCGAACACAGAAATGACTACTTAGGCAAGGCAATACAATTTTGGTACCTCCCTGTTTCTTCGGGATGAAGAAACGTTTTGTTTGTAGGGGAGATGTTGGAGGGGAAGGGTAAGCGCAAGCTAGTTGGTTTTCCACAGAGGGTCTAGATGCAGATGTTGTTGGCACTAATGATTGCAGCAGAGGTGATTCAGGTGCAGTTGGTTCGATTATAGTTTCTGGGTTGGAGGGTGGTGGTGATGGCGATGGTGAATGGTCGAGCATGATTGGGGTGGTGGTCTGATGTCAAGTCGTGGATATGTGAGGTGAACCTTCCTGAAGGTCGGAGAACAGTTCGTCAATTTCTCAATTTATTTCTTCCATGTTCTCTCCCTTCCTCATTCCCTGTCGGTTCATTGGCTAGTGGGGTGGGTTCGGGGTCGGTCGGAATGAGGGATGTAGTCCGACTCGCAACAACTTCAGCTTGCTTGTCGGGGTTTCCTTGGAATGTCAAGCTCACAATTTCCAAAGTCCTTAGCCTCTGGGGTACTTGGCCAGGTTGAGGAATGGGTAGTATGGATCCACCAACTTCAAACAAGGGGCATTTGATGGTGAGCTTTTGTACCGAGGTGAGTAACTTAGGCAATTTTTTGATATACACCTGGAAATATTTTTCTTAGTTGAACCTCTCCTTCAAGGTTTTCGGCATAGCATTCTTACATATGTCGATTGGGCTTATGGAGAGAGATTCTGGCAGTGCTTCTTGTATGATTTCGGTCGGAGATGGGGGTGGGGGTGTAGACATGAAATCGACAACATTTTTGGACGTCAAGGTATTTGTGCTTTTCACCTTCTTTGGCAGACCTTGTTGTGCTCCCGCTTCGACGAATTTCTAGAACTGCGTTTCCACCGAAACTTTGTTTGTTGCGGCATCTTCTATAATGTCGAAGGTCATAACTGCTAGTTCTTCTTCGTCTTCCGATGACTCTGCAATGATAAGCTTGCGCTTACCCTTCCCCTTTGAGGCTGCTATCTCTTTCAACAATTTAAGTATGTTTTCTTTGGTGACAGCATACTCGGGGTTTTTAGTATCTATCTCTCCCCCTTGGTCTTGAGTCGAGACGATGCTTTCTTCAGCTGGATTGGTTACCTGTTGTTCTGTTTGTGTCTCTTCCCTCTGTGTTGTCGACAGTTTGATTATAATTTTCAGTCGACCGGTGTCTTCTACTGATGTCTCCTCTGACACAAATGTGTTGATGTATAAACTGAGCTCATAATATTCTTCTTTTTCTTGGTCTGTCAGTGGCTCTTCTACTGATAGGTCTATCTCTTTGACCCTTACTGGTATCGACAATTTTGTACCCGACTATCGAGCTAGCTCCTGGAAAATCTCTTCGACTATCAAGTAGTAGTTGAGATTCTTTTCCTTTTCCTTGGCGTCTTACATATACCACACCGTGGTATGGTCGAGTTCTAACTGTATGTGTGCAGTTTTGGGCAGACTTCGTCGGATGTTCTGGGGTACCCTCCATCTGGTCATTTGGAATTTCAGCTATTGGAACCAGTTTTCTAACAAGACTTTGCCTTTTGCTAGTTCCTTCATTGTTCTAGTTTGGGCAAACGGTTTGAATCTCCACATATGGAATTTCGTGGGTTCTTGAAACTGCTTGTCCCTAACAGGGCACAAGTAATACATGACTATCCATATCATAAGGTATGAGAACCTTATAATCCCTCCTGACTCCTGGCATTTTTCACAGATGCCTTTGAGCATGTTGATGACGTACTCATCCCATCTGTATATTTTTCCTATGTCAGCAATGGTATCCACTGCATCCAACATATCTAATTTGAGGTCGCTTCCTCGACCTATCGGTGTAAGCCCGGTGGCTATGATTTTAGCCACAATTTGTGGTGCTCGGGATTGTATTTGGCTAATCATTATCCCTTTGGAGTTTTTGTCTAATGCTGATACAGTTAGTTCCTCTACCAGCCCTTCTTTTATGTCGACTGGTACTACGTCACCTTGGTTTGATAAACCAGTCAAATTATAGATTACTTCACCGGAGATCTCGACTGCTCTATCGAAGTAAAATCTGCCGTTGTGGTATCGACTTATGATGAATTTCACTGTTGTTTCCTTTGTGCCTCCAAAACTAGCCATGAACGGTGCGTTTATGTAGTTCACAATAGTACTGTGATTTATTTTCTCTGCAGCTGCAGTAGGCTTTTTGTCGACATAAGCCCATTCTTTAATCTCGACCCATAGTTTCGCCCATGAGCTCTCCTCAACCTTAGTGTTCTTGATGTTTTTTAATCTCCTTATTAATGGTGTCTCCGCAGTCTGTAGTTCTTTAGCCTTGGCTGCAGCTCTGGTTTGTTTTGGTGCCATCTTGTCGATTTGCTGGTCGACTTTACTTCGGTATTCTTGGTTTTCAGTCTTTTGGTTGCTAAGTTGCTCTCTCTGTTTGAAATGTTGTAAGTGATCCTAGCAGTGCAGTATTTATAGTTCATGCATTTGACGTTTCTGTCGATGGGTATTTTAATGGCGGACGTGATGGTCCAGCACGAGCACTTGAGTTTGCGTTAATGGTGATTTGATTTTGGCGCTCGTAGTCATGAAGGCGTGATGTGAATTTCGAGGTCGTTGGTCGATGTCGATCATATGAGCGATCGATGGTGTTATGTTGATGGGCGTGATGTGGGTTGTCTAAGTGTTGATTCCCTATCATACTTTTATGTATATCGGTTCTATTTTGCTTTTTAGATTTTCAGATTTTTATAGCTTTTGTTTAACCGTTATAGTCGTTACATGTTTTTTTTTTTAACTTGTTTAGTTTCGGTACCATTTTAGTTGGGCACCATTAACAAGTTTCTGAAATACTATGCCTTGTAACGTCCTTAGTCGGACTGATCAGTTGGAATGTATCTCTTCGACAACATAGGGTCCTGTTGCAGCTACAAGTTTTTTCCCAAAAAAATTTTAAAATTTGGACCCTCCTTTTAATTTTATCTGGCCTAGGATTCTTTGGACTCCTGAACTCTGTCTTTCTTCCGCTACAAGTTTGGATTTTGTGAGGATTAATTGAGGTAGATTGTTTTCCTTCATTTCGAAAGTTGAATGATTACCTTTTGTCCAGCTGATGCTTTTGACTATGAAATTTAAAGTTTTTGATTTGAAAGTGATGGCCTTTTGATTTGAAAATGATTTCCTTTATCGCTATCAGAAGTCTGTTAATGTTTGCGTCAGGGTATTAGTTTTCTATATCATCGTCGTTTCGAAGGGAAAGTAGAGATCGTTCCAACGAACAATTCTTATTTTCACCGATGTCGTGTTTTTATTGCTCAAACCTTTTACTTTGCGATGATTTTGTTTACGCTATCGGATTGTTTTTTGACAAATAGTCGAAGTTCTAGTCTCGAGCGACGCCGCCATTTCATAGGCCTTGTTGTTTGTCTCGCTAACACTATGGACATGCCTAGATTTAATTTCATTGATCCGTAGTTTTTAGAACCTTCGATCGCCGACATTTTCATTTCATCACGGAAGGTGTTGTTTGTATGTTTTCCACTATTGCGGCTCCTTAGTGAACTAAACATCCAATATGTAGTTGTTTCGTTCATCGATGGTTAGTTCTGATTTTCGCTAAAGCCTGGTTTTATTCATCAAACCTTTTACTTTGCGATGTTTTTGTTTTCGCTATCGAAGCAGTGTTGATGATTGATCGGAGGGCTAGTCCTTTGTGTTGCCGACACGGCGGCAGCGTTAAGCTTTAACTCATCGATCCATAGTCCTTAATGCTTTCGATCATAGATGGTTTCATGATTACCGAAATTGTTAGTCTGACTGTCTTCTGCTGTTGCGGCTCTCCAATGAACTGATCATCCGATGCTATAGTGCTCCCGCCCGCCAATGAGAATTTTGTTTTCACTCGATGCTTAAGTAGTTCTGCTTGCTGAGAGGGTTTTTCCCCCCTTTTTATGTGCTTTTACTCTATTTTATGATGGCGGAGTTGTTTCATTGGTTTTGGTCGAGTATAGTTTTCTCTGAGATGAGGAGTATAATTTGGGGTTTGGTGTTTTGAGGAGTGTCAGTTGCAATGTCTTGGGTCATGCTTTCTTCACAGGGTTTCGAGTTAGTCAGATGTGGCCTAGGTTTAGATGAAGAGTCTGTTCTATCGAGATTGTGGTTTTAATGAGACAACGGGCTTAGAGGATTTCCGGACCCAGCCTGCAGGATTTTCTTTGCCTTATCATTTTTCTTTTCATGCGTTAATATTGTTTATAGTTCATTTTATAGAATGCATGTATTGGCACAATTTGTGTTACTTTGTTAAACGCTAAATGGTCTAAAAATCTGCTATGTTCACGACAGGGTGATTACTACAAGTAAGATATGTCTAAAAGATAAAGCGGAAGGGAAGCAGCAAGGAAAGAAGAAGCTGGAGCATAAAGAAGCAGAGATAGAAAAAGGAAGGATAAAGTGAAGGTCTAAGATCAGCAAGGTCTAAAAGGACTAGCGGATTCGATAGTAGCAGAGGCACATGCTTGGGAAAAGTTCATCAGTGACCAAGCTGGTACCTTTTTATAAAAGTGCTCTTTGATGTAACGTGTCGTACAACACTCACTAAAAGACAAAATTGTGAGATTAAATGGTTGGGGGGGGAGCCCAAAGGTCACAGGGGCAGCTTAAAGGTCTTGTTGTTTTGTATAAATATAGGAGAGTTAGATGTAATATAGGACTTTTTCCCAGATATATTTGTGAGAGTATGTTCTAAGAAGAACTATTTCCTTTTGCAATAAAGAATTACAAGTTTCCTGTTGGAGAAAGCTTGGTGGGATGTTTCAAATGCTGTGTTATTGATCAATTGAATGTGAACTATTTCGTTTTCAGCTTGTGTCCATTAACTGTGAGATCGTTCTAACTCTTTGAACCTATGTTCTTGTTATGAATGCACTCTAATTTATTCTATGAAATTTCCACTATGAGTAATGAAGGCTTTTCATAAACAATAAGCTATCTTGTTGTTCATATATCTATTAATGTTCATGTGTTTTTGAAATAAGTAATAGCTATCTGTGATTTTTCTTAATGCATGCACAGAAATACATTACTCATTGATAAATGATAATCCTGCTCCCTAGGGATAAGATAGTTAGTTTTAGTTTCTTGCTGTGTGTGATTTAGATGCGAGAGAGTTAAGACGAGAGGTAAGAACCTATGCATCACATTGTGACCGCTCATCGTATTCTCTATCAATCTGCACTTTTAGATAGGCACTTGTATATCATACTTAAATTCAAAAAACAAAAATACACATGGTGGACCAGGCCGTAACTGGTAAAATATTTTATTTTGTTACTTGACCTATTGTAGCCGGATCGTAAACCGGACTGATTCCCCATACCAAACAGTAATAGGCTAGTTGGGAAAGTTTATTGGGGAGAATACCTAACTGTTGTTCCCTGCGATTTTCTAGGCCTCAACAGTTTTTGGCGCTAGAAGGAGGGCCATCAGTGCATGGCTGGCCGAGGAAACCCATTTCCTCGAAATTATTCCGCCGGTGACAGTTTTGAAAGTAGTTTGTTTCCCAATCCAACTCCGAAAGAAAAGGGTAAAGAGCATCTGTATTCTGTCGATAACGAAATAGTTGATGATCTGAGAAGATTTACTAGGGCTTATGCGAAGAATATT
Source organism: Pseudotsuga menziesii (assembly GCA_001517045.1). NCBI lineage: Eukaryota > Viridiplantae > Streptophyta > Pinopsida > Pinales > Pinaceae > Pseudotsuga > Pseudotsuga menziesii. The sequence continues at coordinate 36,533 of LPNX010117842.1, read as the reverse complement.
GGAGGATTGCCAATTATTACTGTCTTACTTAGAAGAGAATATCAGAAGAAAGATTGCCCTATATTGGAAGACACAGTGTTGGTTGAAGATTTTGAAGAACTGGTAGAAACAGCCTGACAGGAAGTTGTTCAACCTCTGAATCAGTTGGACCCAGATACACCTTATTGTTCACCTGTTCATACCCTGTTTCATTCACCACCTCACTCTCCACTTAAAATCATGGCAAATGTAAACGCAAGTCAGCCACCAAATCCACCACCGGATTGGAGGGCTAGGTCACCATTAAACCAAACACCTCCTTTGCATGATTTTCCTCGAGCTTTTGAGAAAATTTTGCCTAAGTTTGACCCAAGTGAAAAGATTTTGGTAGATGATCATTTGCAAAGCTTTTACTTGGCTATAGAGGGACTACGGGCTGGAGAACATGAAGATGTAGTCTGTAGATTGTTTCCACATACCTTGAAAGGAGCAGCAGCCTCATGGTATTTTTCTCTACCTGCAAATTCAATCACAGACTGGGACACATTTGAAAGAATATTTAGGAGTAAATATGTTGTCCAGAAAACTGATGCAGCTCTAATGAAATGGTTATGCGCTTTAAAGAAAGAAAGAAAGGAAAAAGTGCATAATTTCACTCAAAGGTTTGTTGCTTATCTGAAAAACATTTATGTAGCTAATAATCCCTCTGATAAAGTTCTGATTGAATACTATACTTCATCTCTAGGGCTTGAATTGGCAATATTTTCCAAGATGTCGGTCAATCCTACATTGTCAGAAACTTATGAAGAAGCTGAGAGAGTAGAAGCTGAAGAAGAGAGCATAGAAGATTATCCCGAGCAGTCGGGAGAAAAAACTTTTGGTAAAAAAGCTTTATTACTGACTAAGCCCAAGGATGAGCAATCACATGACTTTGAAGGAATGTTGAAAATAATGCAGAAGCTATCTAACATAGTGATAGATTTGGAAAAAGAAAAGGAGGCTCATAAAGCATACAAGCCTTACTATAAAAAAGAGAGAAGACAATAATCAATCTAAACCTCCTCCCCATAGTCCTGCATCAATGAATTTAACTGAGGTAGGTATGGATAATTTTTGCACCTTTCATCAGTAGCCTCATTCTGAAAAAATTTGCCCTCAATGGATCAATTCGATGACATTAGTAATGAATCAGCTATTGGACTCTAAATTAACATAAACTGATAATGAGGAAGAAAAAAATAATCAACCCAAAGAAAAACAAGAGGAGGGTGCTTTAGTTTTATGGGACTGTGTCTCACTATTTGATACAGAAGGGGAAGGTTTACTAAAACAGGAAGAAACATCATAAACAAATGTGACAACAAGAAGTCAAGGTTTATTAAATAAAGACAATTCGATACTCCCGAAAATTAAGAGACTTCAAGAGAATGTAAAGAAAATTTAGAAGAGCACCACAACTGATAAAATACCTTAATTCACCATTATGAGTCAAAATCCAAAGAAAATCAACATGCCTGTTAATCCTGTTGAAGAGAAGATTGATAATGTAAAAAAGAATCTTGAAGAACATACGATGGAGTATAATATTGTGGAAGATATTAAAAGGGCTAAGGAAAATATCTCACTGTTTGAAATGTGTAATGTGCCTCAGCAGAAAGAAAAATTCTTAAAAGCACTTAAAGTACCATAGGAAAAGCTTCCCACTGACAACCAACCTGAAGAAGAAGAAATTGGTGAAGCAAGTATGGGAGGTAAGTCTAAATACAAAACCCCACCATTTCTCCTAACTTTTGAAATTTTCAACCATAACGTGCACAACTGTTTAGTAGACTTAGGGGCATCAGTCAATGTTATGCCACTTTCAGTCTGCAAGAAGATAAATGGACAACCTAAACCATCTACCTGGCAGGTTATTCAGTTAGGCAGAACAGTTGTGAAGGTAATTGGGGAAATGGAGGATGTTCTGATTCGATTATCTTCAAATGAAAAGGTATGTCAATTCATCGATATTGTAGTAGCAAACATACATGAGGCTTATGGACTTGTTTTGAGTTGGGATTGGTCAGCAAAGCTAAATGGATATTTTGCATCAGATTGGTCACATCTATGGTTTCCTTATAAGGGAAGTCCTAATCAAAAAAAAGTATTAAGAGAGCCCCACATAAAGCACAATGTTACTCAGTTGGAGGGTAAGAATGAACCAGTGAATTATGTATTGGGAAATTACTTCATTGATTTAGAACTAGGAAACTACCACGCGGAAGAAGCCAGCGGTGCACCAGACACCTAGCCCGATCTCCTTCGATTTTCACGGGCTGATGAGATTGATGGTAAAATAGTAGACTTAGTTTCAGATGTAGTTTTTGATTCAAGTACAGTAGAAGTAGATAGTTTTTTGACACTTTTTTTATGAATCTAAAACATTGGAAGGATCAAGAGCTGGCTGTGTCCTGATTGATCCAAAGAAAAATAAGCATTTTCTTTCATGTAGATTAGAGTTTCAATGTACAAATAATATAGCCGAATACAAAGCACTAGTTCAGGGATTAAGAAAAGCAATTGAACTAAAGGTTAAAAATCTGAAGGTGTATGGGGATTCTGAAATAATTTTAAAGCAAATTTGAAATCAGATACATTGCATTTCACCTCATTTAAAAGATTAGCAAAATGAAGTGTGCAATTTGCTTAAAAAGAATTATGCATGTAATATTGTATCTATTCCTAGACTAAAGAATGCAGCAACTAACTTGTTAGCTACCTCAACTGCAAGGCTTGTACCTTCTAATAATAGATGTTCTATTGAATTACTTTTCAGGCCTTCGGTTCCAGACATGGTAACCAATTTACGGGTTTTTGATGATGATCAACAAATCCTGGAATGTTTGATGAATGATGAGACTTTCAAAGGGGCAATTGTTGATGATGAAGAACACCAAGCTAAGTTAAATTTGACAACTTTATTCCTAAAGGGGACAAGACCTTAGAGCAGATATTTGATTTAGACAACAAGTTTAGAAGACCAGCAAATGTCAAGACTCATAGCTCGTCTTTACAATTCGAGCTGATAAATTTAGGAACTAAACTTGAACCCAAATATGTAAATTTCGGAAAGTGTTGCTCTCCCGATGAAAGAAATAAGTTCATTAGTATGTTCAAACAGTACAAAGATGTGTTTGCCTTAACATATGAAGATCTTAAAACATATGACACCAAGATTATACAACATGTCATCCCTAATGAATCTGGAGTCAAGCCTTATCAACAGCCTTTGAGGAAGATGCATCTACAATTGGAACCTTTAATTCAGAGTGAAGTGAAAAATTACTGGATGCTAAAATTATATTCAAAGTCAGACACTCGGAATGGGTTTCAAATTTGGTGCCAGTGAGGAAGAAATCCAGAGAAATCAGGCTATGTGTAGATTTCAGAAACCCAAATCGTGCTTTGGATAAAGATAGCTATCCAGTCCCACCCGTGGAACAAATATTGCAGATGGTTTCGGGTTCTAAGTTATTTTCATTATTAAATGGATTCTCTAGCTATAATCAAGTATTAGTAGCTGAAGAGGACAGACTTAAAACTACATTCAGAACAAAGTGGGGAACTTTTGCTTACAGAAGAATGCCCTTTGGACTCATAAATGCTGGAGCTACTTTCCAGAGGGCCATGGACATAGCTTTCCGCGGTCTGATTGGCCATAGTGTTGTGGTGTATCTCGATGATGTCACGATATTTTCAAAGAGGAGAAAAGAACATGCATTCCATCTAAAACAAATTTTCGAGCGTTGTCGAAAATATGGGATCTCACTGAATCCTAGGAAATGTGTGTTTGCAGTTATAGAAGGAAAGCTACTGGGTCACGTTGTTTCTAAAAAATGGATCTCCATAGACCCAGAAAGGATTAAGGCCATAGAAGAAATCCCTTTACCCCATAACAAAAAAGGTATGCAATCATTCATGGGGACAATTAATTTGGTGTGAAGGTTTGTACCAGATTTTGCTCAAATTGTTAAACCTTTGCAGCAAATGGTGAAACAAAGTGTACAATTCAAGTGGATTGATGTGGAAAAGAATGCATTCAGTAAAATAAAGACATCTATTACCCATGCACCATCTCTCAAAATTCCAAATTTAGAAAAGGATTTTATTTTGTACACTTTTGTGTTTGATGATTCATTGGCAGCGGTGCTTACTCAAACGGAAGATGGGGGAGATGAGTACCCCATATCATTTATGAGCATTGGTCTGTAGGGGGCTGAATTGAATTACCCAGTTGTGGATAAACAAGCTTATGCAGTCTTCAAAGCGGTAAAATGATTCAGGCCATACATACTTAAGAACCAGACTAAGGTAGTAGTTCCACACCCAGCTTGTTGCAGCTACATCAATTTCCCAAATTTTAAAATTTTGGACCCTCCTTTTAAATCTTGTATTGCTTGGATTTCTTTTGGATTGATGAACTATGTTGTCTTCTGCTATGAATTTGGATCATGAGGTTGAATTGGGGTTAATTGTTTGCCATTTTTGGGAGTTTGAATGACTATCTTTGGTTGAAGTTGAACTTGAAATTTTGTTTTTCACTATCGCAAGTCTTTTGGACAGTAAGTCGGGGCCGTAGTTCTCTACGCAGCCGCCGTGGCGGAAGATAAACATTGAATGTTCCGAAGATAAACGTTGAATGTTTCGACAGTGTTGTCCTTTCTGAGTTTTGAGACTTTTTAATTTTTGGTGGTCTTGGATCCTTCTGGTTCAAAAAAATGAGCAACTCCAAAGTCTTTCATGGTAAACTTCTCTCGCATAAGTCTCTCGACAAAATAATAAAAAAGTGACGAGGTTTTGTTTTATAAACCCACCCTTAAACAAATGCAATTCCCACTTATTTTTCTCCTTGATAAGACAATGAATTGAGATGAAATGCGTATGCCAATTTTTAATGTTTTGTAAATTTGTGTGTTCCAAAAATATAAAGTGCATAGGTGCACTTCATATATAAAAGAGCATCGGATATAAATATATGAAAAACACATCAATTGAATAAAAAATAGTAAAATGAAAAACACACCAATTTGAAGTTACATTATTATATGTTAGCCAAACTATCTTTTAAGAATGTAGACACATTGATTGTTCATTTTTTTGAAATGCATAGAGAAAAATTATAATATCAAATGGCCAATTTTTGAGAGTCTATCTTGTTTTATGTTGCTCAACATTCATGAAGTTCTCCCCTACCATTTGTAATAGGTTTAGATTTTATTTATATTCTAATTTTCTAATCGAATTTATGTTTTTTATGCAAGTGTGTGTGAATATTTATTTGTTGAATTTTGTAGGATCTTGATTTGGACTAAGTATGGATGCAAAAGATATTCCACCAATAAAAAAACACCGCAAGCTCTTATTAGGAGCAACCTACCGCAAGGAGTTGATAGATTAAAATGGAGAGTCACTTTACCTTGCCAGTTGTAACATGCCATCTTCCAACAACAACCCCATGTTCATGATACTTCATCATCAACTAGATGTCATTTATGACATGCCAATAGTATGTGGTTGTTCAAAATGTTTACTATTTGTAATACCCCAACCTTTGACATTAGTGCAAGTATGTAGTAGTAAAAAGGTCAAATAATATGTAAAAATAAAAAGGAAATGTTTGCTTGCAATTAAATCTAAGTGCATGGATGATAGGTGTTTCATCCATGCAATGTTAAAAAAATGAGTAAAATATGGAAATGTAAAAATTAAAAAGGGGCAAGACCAAGAGATAGCGACTCTAGTCTTATTAGTTGGTTTTGGGGGTTTGTCGCTTGTCATGTTGGTTTTATGTTGTTTGTGCACCTGTTAAGAGGGAGGATAAGGAGGAGGAGAGGATGGAACACATATTTTTTGATAAATAAAGAAAAGAGTCAAGGTCTCACCTGGTCTAGCATAATGTTAATTGTTGAGGGCTTGAGGGGCTTAGCTTCTGTTGGGGGTTGGTTGGCTGGAGAGTTTCCCCTCAACTACAATTGCAGATAAAAAATTCGATGACTAATTAAGGACAAGCTATGCATGCAAGATGGCAACCTAATCATCGATCAAGTAAGTATAGCTTCTTCTCCTTGGATTACAATTTTTAACTTCTACTAATTATCTAATAGATTTTATTGATGAATATATAGTTTATATACTAGTTCTTTTTTTGAAATCCTATCATGAAATTCAACATTAACTAGGGTTAAATCATGGTATCAATATGGGTTATTACATTTGGTATCAGAGCCAATGTTCAAATACTTGAAAGGGCCCTAAAGGCCTCATCCACCTAACATATATAATCTATTAAATGATTAAAATATTTGATCGGTGTTGGGGTTTGAAACCAGATCTCATGCTGTATAGCAAGTTCCTTTCTTAGGTCACACCCATATTTTTGTAGAATGATGAAATAAATTCTTGCATGGGATATTCTTTTATTTGCATGCATAGCCCTGATTGATGATTCCTAAGAACCAAAGTTCTTGCATTTGATTGAGATTGCCTAATTGGCCCAACTAGAGTATGGAGATTATTAGTCTCCATGACCAAGCGATCAAATGCTCTTTCAACAATATGGACTTGTTTTGATATAGATCCAATCATGTTTCTATATTGGGTATTATCCTCGTTGGTCATCTCTTTGCATATCTTACCTTGAGTGTCACTAGATGTCATCAACTCAAGTAATGTCATTCTCTATATATATGTTCGTGTGCTTGTCCTAGGAAATGGGAATACCATTCATAGCGTTTATTTGTGTTGGTGTTGTTTATCACATTCATGTATGCTTTGAACTAGAAAAATTGTTTAGTTAGCCTTATTTACATCAATAAGAACACAAGATATGATTCAGCACACCTCTTGGTTGTTTTCCACCACATGTGACCATGGTCTTCGCCAAATCATGCCCTTAATTCAATTTCGACAATGAGCTAAGCTTAAGCTAAAACATATAAATAAAGTACAAGAAAAATAATGATCGCCTCCAAATTTCTCATATGGAATATCCCAATTTCTAACCTGTGTTTTTGTTTTTCAAGTCACGGTGTTTTATAATAAACAAATTTATATCTTGTAGTAGTGAAAGACATGAATATAGTATCATGGAAATAATCAAATGAAGCACCCCAAATTTCTCGATTGCAATAATATGAGTGTGTTGCATCCAATCAAGAGAACACTAGCCCATGTAGGTATGCATAATAACATATTAAGAACAAATGCAATTCCCAACAATGTGATAATACAATGAAGTAAAGGGAAAATAATTAGCACCATAAGGAGTGAATCGATATCACTAAAACCATACATTAATTTCAGTTCCATTTTGGGAGTGAAACAATCCATGTTGTTTCTAACGAAAATCAAAATAAAATAAGTCACTACAAATTACCATTTGTTGAAAACGCTAACCTTCAGGAACATTTGCTACAATCACAACCAATTATAACACGATTCATAAGGTAAAAGTTATCTTTATTGAATATTCTTCTCTCCATTGTTCGACAACATGCTTACCTAAGGGATTAGGAAATTTATGGTTGATGATAAATCTTTCAGGAAAATGTGTAAATTTATATAATTCTTGATCCCCTTAGTTTTACAAAATCTTAGATTAGGTTAAAAAAAATTATACAATCCTATCACAACTCCTAAATTGGAAGCAAGATATTGGATAACCAAGCCACATATTGGTGTTAGAAAAGGGGAAAAGAAGCATTTGCAAAAGGAGAAAACAAGCAGATCCACACACACACACACATATACATTCAAATTGATAGCAAATACTATCCTCAACTCATAAATCACACGTTATTAATCATATTTAAATTTATGCACCAATGTTATGATAAGTATAGAATGCATCATTGTTATTATACATATAAAACATAATGGGAATTTATATAAATGGAAATCATAATGCATCACATTCAAATTGTACAAGCCGGTGATATCATACACTTAAATCCATTGGTGCCTTAAATACAAGGAAAAACATTGGTGTTATGAATTATAATAATGCATTGGGGCTTATATAAATGAAATGCAGCATTTTATCACATTTAAATTGTATGCATCAATTCATGTGTATGTCAAACACGCCAATGCAAATGTATGTGAATGCATTGGTGTGCCTGTTTAAGAATAGTGCATTGTTAAAAATTTATCCGCTATAACCTTCACCCGCGTAGTTTTTATAATTATAATTAACATTAATTAAAATGTTGTCAAAAACATATGTTATCAATGATAGATTTTTTAGCGGTGGTATTTTTGACAACTTTTCCCAACCTCGGAACACTCAAAACCTCCACTATAAGGTGTTTTCCTTATAGATATTGACAGCCATGGAAATTATCCATTTAAAAGGAGCTATTACAATTACACATTCTAAGAGAGATGTCAAGAGATAAGACAAAGGCACCATAAAAGACATAAGCAAAGTTTGGATCAAAAGAAATAATTATAAGGACAATTGGAACTTTGGGAAGAATGTTCAGACTAAATACTTTAGTGTATATGGGAAGTTTGAATCCATACGAGCTCCTTCGCTAGATGGTCGAGAATAGTATTTCAAGTTTGTATTGGTAAAGTTAAAATACCATGGCTCAATGTGGTGGGACAAACTATTATTGGATAGATGATGTAAAGGAAGGATAAATTGAGAATTTCGATCAAATGGCAGCAAGACTTAGAGGTAAATTTCTTCCCATTCATTTTTCAATAACATTGTAGCCAAGATTACCAATTTTAAGGTGAATAAAGAGATAAAAAATATTATACCAAATGACATTACAAGTAGCATTAAATATGTGTACAAAGCATGAAAACTCCATAGTTGATTGCAATGTCTGTGAATGCATTGAATTTTTTCCTTCAAGATGAGTTTTGCATGTTAAGTTTTTTATTTGTATCGAAAGCATATCATCTAGCCTTAAGAGCCAAACATAAATTAGTGAGAAATAAGGAAACACTGAGAGGAAGAAGAGACCAAGGAGATAGAAGAGGACAACCAAGCGAAAATAAAGATGTTGAATCCAATAGTATCAGTCTAAACCAAAATGTTAGAAGAGGAAGTGATGTTGGTAAAAGAGGAGGAATATGTATACATAAAATGTGTTTAACTTATGCAACACATGGACATATTGCATAAAAATGTTTGAAGAGTTGGAACAATGGGAAGAGAAAAAAATTGCAAAAATGCATGTTGTTGAAGCAACACAGTGGATAGTTGAATGCAACAACAATTTAATATTAATAAATAATTATTGGTTGTGAATGAGAGAATGTTGAGAAGAAAGGGGACCATGAATCCATAAGGGGGGATGGTGTCTAAAGGAAGCGGGGAAGCACGGAACCTTGTGGTTGTAAATTGTTTTAACCCCTATTTTGGACACTTTACTATATTATTATTAACTGTTTTGGGCCTGAGTTGTGAACTTTGGCTTATTTTATCTATGTGTATTGAGGTGATAGATGTTCCTTGGTGGGATTTGTGGTTGAATGTTGGTAGCATGTGATGCTTAATTTTCATGCACCAAAGACATGGTATTTGTGGGAGAACATTACAGGCAGGCATGGGAACTTGGTTGGAGACATTGTTCTTTCCCTTATGCTACTATAGATGGTATTTCTCATTCCTATATGGAGCATAAACTCTATCATGGTCTTGGTTCTATGAGAGTTGTTAGAGAGTTGTTGTACCTGAATCCTAAATGATAGAGTCACCCAATGGAGTATTTGGCCTAATGGGTTCATAGCCTTAGCTCAGGGGTGGGAATTGGGTTGAGAGTGTGAAGAGACCACTTTCCAACGGTTAGGTGGAGCGTTCCTCAACCATAGTTGAGTTTAGAAGAATTACAACAATTCAGATAAGTGCATTCCTTGACCTAAAAAATTTTGTTGCTATGAATTTAATTCAATATGGTTATTGTTATGACTAACCTTCTTTGAATTGCATAGAAAAAGTATAAAATAATGTGTTGTTTGTTTATTTGTTGCATGGGTTAATCCAAATCAATGGATTTGTGTGGAATGTTATACAACTATATGATTGAATCATAATGGTCTGTCGACCCAGGTTGTTTGTCAACAAAACCAAGATATCGTCCCAACAGAGGAGAACTCTGTAGGTAACACCTGTGACGTAGATGAAGTCTCACACGAGATATCTTATGGGAATTACTAGAACCAGGTTTCCGTAGGTAGTGAGGGGGATTTCCTTATCATACTCTTATCAGGTCACTCGGCTGAAACTCATAAATAGACTTTTGTCTCATACATTTATTCATATAGATAGCCTATTGATCCATCAACATATATAACCAAATATAACATAAAGCATTAACACATATTTATCTCATTAGATAGGTGACACATATATATAAGTCCATTCACAACAGAGTCGGTGAAATACATTCATATCATCTCATTCACCATATATATGCATTTGACATAAAATAGACATTAAAGGCACACAGAGACAAGATATAACGTGGAAAACCCATCTAGGAAAAACCACAAAGGTACTCTTCATTTGGCATGAGAAATAGTTTAGCACCTTTGGTCTGCGCACTGAGCTTGCAGACTCTACTCTAGATCTTCTTTCCAATTCATACATTCTTCTCCCCTATCATTCCCTCTAGTTTTAGTTTGTTTCTCTTCTCTTGTCTAGTATGATTGAGCAATCCGCACACAACTTGGATCAATGCTTTTACAATACTTTTCCACTTCTTGATTTAACCGTCGATTGACTCTCAACTATCAGTTGACAGGTTGTCTTTCTAATTTAGCACATCAAGTTACATATAAAAATAGGCATTATCGAACCAAAATACAATTATGCTTTATTACTAAAAGCAAGATTTTAGTCTAACTAAATCTTTACCAAAAATAAGTCAAACTCCTCTTTTCAACTTGATTTTCTCCTCTTTCACCACGGCTTCTTCCGTAACAGTCTTTGCTTGTCTTCCAACCGGAATCTTCATCTTCCTGAGCAAAATTCTCACAGAATTATGTCTAACTTTTCCTAGCGCCAACAAGCCCCCAACATTAACATGTGGCTCATCCCAAGCCACATTTGTCTGAAATCATATTTATTGTGACCTTGCTTTGGAAATCCTGAAATATTTTCACAACTTGTTTTGTTTCCTGTCGCACTTCTTCCTGCACTGTCTTCAATTTTTCCACAAGTTTGGAAGTTAGGAACTGACTTGTTCCGAAGTTGTAATCCCTGTCGAAGCCAAATCTTGTCGTACCTTTTCATAAAGAGGTTGAATAATACATGTTACTTTCTTCGCTTCTACCTAGATATCTGTGACATGGGCTATCCTTTTCTGCTATTATGTTCGCAATCTTTCTACTTGTTGCTATAATTTCTTCATATTGGCATCCTTGTCCATTTTCTCCATTGTTATTAGCTTCTTCAGTTCATTCCTCATTTGGTTAAATTTTGCTACAATAGTATGCAGTTGGGTTGTAACCTGTTCCAGCTCTTTGTCATCAATCAAGGCTTCCCATGACTGCAAAACCTATTCAAAAGCTTTAGCATAGAGTACTTTTACATCTTCAATATTTTACATAGCCTTAGTTGCTACCTTGTTCCTCTCTTCCAGTACCTATGGTTGTGTACTGGATGTCATCTTCGATTCCAACTCTACGACTCTCTTGCGGAGGTCCATGGTAACCTCACCTAGTCTGAAGACATTTGATTTTTTGAACATATCTGGTGTGATGCCTTCATCGATAAATTTACTACAAATCATTGTGATGGCCACTTCCAGTCGTTTCTTGTCCTCCTTCCAGGTCTTTGCTTTAATCTCAATCTCCTAGACTAAATGCTTCAATGACGATACAGTTTTCTTTGATGACTTCAGTTGGTCAAAAATTTTATGTTCTTGTCTCTTCATCTTTCCCACCGCATCATGTTGAATGGTATGCAACTGATACTAAAAGCCACATCACCAAGGTCCTTCACCATTGCATTAATCTATGGCATTCCCAAGTCAATTACCTGACCAACGACTTGGATCTTCGTTTGTGGGGTCATTGACGATGCCTCGACAAGTCACTCTTAAGATGGGCCAGCTTCCTCCTGCGACACAGTTGAGAGTTGAGTATGGAATTTGTTCAAATGCTATTCTTACTTCCTTTACTACAATACAAAGCATCTACAATAAATCAGTAATGTTGCTTATTAGTTTAGTGTGCCTTTCATCCATTTTATTGCAACTTTCATTGGCTACTTCCTCAATCCAATTGTAGATTAGGTTATGATCATCATCGGTAAGATCAATGAATCTAGATGATTGGTTGACCTTCCTTTTCTTGCGACTCGTCTCATATTTTCTCTTTTATCCCCCAACTCAAGATCTGTTGGGGTCATGCTGGATTCATCCTTACTATTGGAGGGAGAGCTTTGCAGGTTGTCTTTAAATGGTAGATCTCCCCCCTGGTCTCCATTATTCTTGTTCTTCGATGGGTCATCAAGTCATGGTTCCTCTTCTGTAGAGATTTGATCCTCTGCAATTGATGTTTTCCACTCTTCAGGTCGGTCTTGAATAATGTCATCAATTTCAGGAGCAGATAGTTGAAACTGTGTGGCTAAAAATTGCTTCTATGAATCTTGTTGTGTATCCAAAAAAATGTGATGGATCTTGAACAAGAATCTGATAATGTTACAAAACGGTTTAATGGATTCCTCAATGATTTTGGCATGCTTCCTAACAAAATTCCTAAGTGCCTCTCCTTATAGGAGAAGTTCAATATTATTATCTTTCTTCCTCTGTGGGTTTTCCTTGTCAAACCAAATATTCTAGTATCGATCTCCTCGCCATGGGACTGGGACAACTACCCCTTGGTAGTTTGGCAGTTCTTCCTATGCAACAAAAGAAATCAAATTTAATAACGATGAATAGTTAAAGGGGTTACCCTTTTCTTATGCATCCTCCGCATATGTTAATAGCTTGTTCAACAGATAGTCCGACCAGTTCATCCAGACTCCCGTTGTGCACTAGTCTGTTGTAGAAATTGTTTCAGGGATGCATGGGTTCGGTTGCATATTTCTAAGAAGTTTGTTGGATCAAACCTTGGATGCAAACCGAACAACCGTATCATTTATGGAGGTGATGGAAAAGCCTCTTTTATCCCTCATCAAATCATACTTCTCCTTCATTTTGTTCGTCAATGTTGTATCTTGGTATTTCTCGGTAAAGAATGGCATTGGGTTGACTCTTGCAAGGGGGACTCTTGTAATAAATGTTATCAGTTCGATGTCCACTAATATTTTCCTGTTGAACCATGGACATCCACCATGAAAACATACTAGCAACTATTTCACACAAGCATTAACTTATCTAACTTATCTTGTACGACCAAAATGTGGCATGTGCATCAACAATAACAGTCCATATTTATCCAATCCTCACGCCCATTCCATCGAAACTATGTGGATAGTGTTGGACATAATGGTCACTCTGAGAGGGGGGTGAATGAATGTGGTAGCACTCTTAACAATTTTCACTTCAAAACTTAAGCAGATTTCATCGATCACATTAATATACTTAGTACATCAATTAATAAAAACACATTACAATACAAATATAGTAGACTTTATTTATAGTTGAATATGAATTACAATGAAGACTTCAATATTCGTGATTAAATCAACACCAACTGACTGAAGAGAACCAACTCTTATTCTAAGTCCCAATCTAGTTTTCTTAGCTACAACTAAGAATATGTGAGGTATCTAAACCTCAACGTGCAAGACTCATATTTCCTTCACATACTAATCATCAATCAACTTCCCAAGTAAATGAAAGTTTCTTCTATCATAAACCTTTTATCTATGTTATTCCCAATAATTTCCATTGTTATAATTTGAGCATGATCATTGTTCACCACTAGCTTTGATAAACATAGTTCAACTAGAATTAAGTCGAGTTGTCATCAATGAACCATCATGTCATGAAATTTTCCATATCAAAGTCATTCATTGTTATGTCGAAGTCAATTCAACAACTGCAGTTACAAATCAATGTCAAGTCCAAGATGTATTTGTCACAATTATGTCATTGTGATGTCCATTTGATGTTCAAGTTAATCTGATCTTTCTCAATTCAATTCCATCAATTGTCCTTGTATCATCAATGGCTATCACTCCATGTCCAGTCTGTCACTGTCAGATTACTTGTCAAATCAAACTAGGTCAGTGTCAAGTTAGAGTTGTAAATATGCTTTACTTAACTCAATCAACTTACCAAATTACTGCATTGTTAATGTCACCTAGTCATATAAACAGGAATTCTCAAGCCCATAAGCATTCTCATTCATATGCAATCTTGTGAATCTCATTTGGTTGATCCAGTATCTTTCATTTATTCATGAATATTTTCCATACATCTATTCAACACTATTGTGAATACACACAAATGCATTTTAAGAGAGTATGTCCCAGTGATGTCACTCCTTCGAAAGTGAATAGGCCAAAACTTTGTCCTCGGATCAGTACATAAAGAGGTCACAAAAGGCCTAGAGTATACATTAGTTTTAGTCCAATTAACAATTAACAAAAAGGATTGATCCATACATAGATTCAGTCCTCCTAAATTCTGATATATACCACATATATGTCCATAAAAAATCAAATAGAATTGTTTCCTCATGTCCTTGGATGTCTTCAGGAAGGACATATGCCTTCAGTCTAACTTTTTCCTTCTTTTATTTCAAGATTAGTGCTTAATAAAACTTCTTCTAATGCCTTCATGTGATCAGAGAATATTGTCCATTCAAATGCCTTGATGTTTCACAAGATCATTGTTATAGTATCTAAACTGAGTGTATGATACTTAGAACAATATGCTTACTCAACTACTACTATTTTTCCTAACTTCTTCATATTAGTGATATCCTCTAGTACATATGTTTGATTTCATCCAACTGGCACAACAACTAGGATAAAACTATAATCATAAGAAAACACAATCTTGTACTGGCACTGTGAACCCGAAATTTTTAGACTTGAGAATGGCATGTACTGCATCTTCCTCAGTGGACAGTATACACGAATTTTAGAGAGAATAAACTTGAAAACTCATCCCTATAAAAGAGGATGTCAACCTTCTATTTATACTGATTTTCCATAATAATGTTATTGAGCCGACATTGCAAATGTTATTTTAAATTAATCTTTTATTGTTTCACAAATTCGGGAATCGACCTGCTTGGGTCTATTTATTTATTTACACTTTATATTCAATACAACTATAACCTTGTGACTAGCCCGACATGTCCTTTGAATGGGCATATACTAGTTCACATGCATTGTTCTATTTTCATGCTTGTTTTGGTATGACTTCACACAACCATATCAAAGGTCGCATTAGGAACTTAGGGATCCTTTCAAGGTTTTCATCAAGTAACTATAAGGGCAAGGACTCTATCATAACCACAATAATAGACCAAAAGGAATGTCCAAGGATGCATATTATCACAAAGGGTGTATATGCCAAGCTCCATCATGTGAAAGGGTGTAAGGACACTTATAATGGCATATCAACCATTTAGAGGGTTCCAAGACCTAAATCTTTTTCTTTCTCATTAAATTTTTGTCCTAATCATTCGCTAATTTCTCCATGTCATCAACAACCATCAACAACCACAACCGTTATCGTTAATGGCTTGTCATTAATGACAATTATGCTCAATAGATAGGGCCATCCTTAGTTTCACTTAAAGTGGTGATGTATCTGTTCATCGCAAGCTCCGGGAGCTTCCGAAGGTTGTGGTCGATGAATCCCATTTTCTACAAATTGGGTATAATATTTTTCGTTGCCTAGACTCCTTTAGTTATTGATGACGTGACCAACATATACTTGGAATTTTTACCAACAGTGACCTTCGGTGCATCTGTTGGCCTCGGTGGGACATAATCTGACAACATGGATGCAAATCCTATTGCTTCATCATCTGATGGATTTGTCGTTGCTCGTATTTTTCGACTGGTTCCATGGCTAGAACATTTCCTTTTTGATGTATCAGGATGGTTCGCCCTTAAAATGACTTCAATCATCGGCTTTGGATGTGAAACAAACTCTATATGCTCTTCCATGATCAATGTAACTGATGGAGTCTCGATGCCTGAGTCTTGAACGGTGCTTGTCCTTGAGACAGAAATGACCATACACTATGAAAAAAATAGATTTGACTCTTACAGTTGCAGATAAACAGTTCAACACATAAATCTCACTCAATCGGATGCAATAGAATGAACGATGCTTCAGTACGAAGATGAAATATGTTTACTCATTCACTAAGTCATTCATTCATGATCTTGCCATAAATGGAGAAGGTGGCAACAATTTTCGTCACATGGAACCATCTTCCTAATCAATTCAAGGAAAGACCCAATCAAACCATCACTTCACTTGTAAGTTCAATGGTAGTTATTGTGCATTAATGGCGAAAGTGATGAAAAGTACGACGCCAAAATCTCCCATGTTTTCAAATTAACTGCTGGCCAACTCTGAGTTGTGACCACAATTCATCATGTGACAGAAATTCTCTTGTGACAGTAACTCTTCTTTTGCGACAATCATATGCCATGTGACACGATTCTTTTCTTGCAACAACATAGGGTCTGCGACACTTTTCTTCTTCTGCAACAGACAAATAGTCTACGACCAAATGCTCATAAACTTGAAACAAAAACACTCGTAACCTTGTGAAAAACACTCATAGCTTTTGCAACAATAACACTCATAAACAACACTCATAAATTTGTGACTGCTTTTTTTTTACTATTTTCCTTCTTCTTTTCCTTCTCTTTTTATCTGACTTCCATTCACTAATCCTTTAAAATCTATACCATCTAATTTCTGTAGTTGCACTACTCCTCCTTCAGTGATCTGAATGATAATATATGGTCCCAACCAATGTGTTTGAAGCTTGTCAGGATGCTTCAAAAACTTACTGTCATAAAGGAGAACAAGATCTCAAATCTGAAACTGCTTATGCTTGATATGTTGGTCGTGCCAAACTTTTTGTCACACCTTCTCGACATTTTGATGATATATTGCAATGAATCGATATTCTTCCAATTACACAAGCCGATACCATCTTTCTTCAACAGCGCCAACATCATTCATTTCAGTAATCGCAAGTATTCTTAGACTGGGTACAATATATTCCATCATCATAACAAACTCTTCTCCATACACCAGTCGAAATGGAGTGTGGCCTGTCAACTTTTAACAGGTGGTGTGATATCCCCATAATACTGCAGGTATTTTTTGATCCCAATCATCACTTTTGACATTACATATCTTCGTGAATGTGTTCATCGTGATCTTATTGAATGCCTTGACAGCACCATTTGCTTGTGGATGAAATAGTGTCATCTGCTAGTTTTGATTATGGAATTCTTCACTTAATTTTTCAATCAACTGATTTACAAAGTGAGCACCTTGATCACGTATCAAAATCGTCGAGCATCCCAATCTAGTCACAACATTGTCAAACAAAAATCTTGTAGCAGTCGCACTAGTGCAATCCTATTGGCATTGCTTCAGCCCATATAGTTTAGTAATTTCTCGCACTGGTAATGTAATGTGCACATGTTCTCTTTCCTGATGGGTTAATAGGTCCAAAAAAATCAACAACCCATTTTTCAAATGGTTGTAAAGGTTTTTTTTTTTTCAATGTGGTTCACGCGCCGGCTTGACCGACGGGCTACATCCACGGAATAATTTCTGGCGGACCCACCCGAAGGGGCCTCACACCCGTGGCCGCTGCATGCCTAACCCCAAGAGAGTCGATGAGAATGGAGCCCGCGACCTCACATGCTGGGAGGCCTAACTACGAGTACTCACCGATTGAGCTAACTCTTGGGGCTGAATGGTTGTAAAGTTATATGTGGAACTAGCGGTATCTCATATTGTCGCGGCGGCTTCCCAGTTTGTTGATAGATATCACAGTTGTAATATTAATCTCTAGTATCCGCATGCAATGTAGGCCACCACAATCCATCTTGTAAAATATTACGCATTGTTTCTCTTCCTTCATAATGGCCTCCTGTGACACTAGCATGCACTTCATTCAACAGCATTAGTTTCTCATGTTATAAGAGACAGCAACAAAGGATTTCATCTAGTCCCATTTTGTATAACTATCCCGCAATCAATTGGAATTTTGTAGATTTGACAACTAATTGTGTTTTCTATGTTGTAGTGAATCCTTCTAGTGCATACCCCATATTTAAGAGATGTATAATGTCTTTATAATGATCATCAAACATATTAATCACAAACAGTTGTGCATCAGGAAGACTATTATCGATATTACCAAGTTATTCTCCACTTTCTAGACTCGACAGATGGTCTGGTCCTGAATTCAGTCAACCAGGTTTAACAATGATATCAAATCCAAATTCCTAGAAGAGGAGAAGCCATCAACAAATATGCGCCCCCCCCCTCCCCTCCCCCCCCCAAACATTCGCTTATTGATCAAATATTTCAATGCATAATGGTCTGTGTACAACTTGAAAAGTCCTCCCAACAAATAGTGTCAAAAATTTTAAAGAGTGTATACCATATCTAGTCCTTCTCTTTTTCTCATGGTATAGTTCTTCTTGACCATTCATAAATTCCTACTGGATAATGTGATGGGATGATTAATAGATACTTCGGTTGGTTGTGCAAGTACAACTCCCAACGCGATAGATGACACATCGACATGCACATAGAACTCTTTATTCCACTCTGGAAAGACTAATATGGGTATTGTAACCATCTCATTCTTCAGGACATCTAGAATCTCTTGGAATTGTTCACTCCACTGAAACTTAACACCCTTCTTTAATATTTTCTCCATAGGGGTAGTCACCTCTGCA
>LPNX010117842.1:0-17330 GCA_001517045.1 Pseudotsuga menziesii | reverse complement strand
AGGCCAGGAGTCATATGAGTCGGATCCAAGTCAAGGAAAACTCCAAAATGTTTTGGACTATGCACACATCCCGATGTACGCAACTATCGAGGGAATACCCATGTATGTACGCGGTTATCGGGGAAAAAGCCGCGTATATCAATATTATAATTTTTTTGGGGATGATCAAGGTAACATCAAAAGATATAAAGTGGTCCAAAGGGGCTAATGAGTCTGCAGCGGGACAAGGGAAGGCCATACAATGTGTGATTCACCTAGTGTGGTGAAATCCGCTATAACACATATCCTCTAATAAATTTTCAATAGTATCATGTATGTCCTAATGTAGTTCTTAGTTGCTTTACTGTTGAGGGTGGTGGTAGGTCGGGAATTATCACAATTTTAGCACCATCCACCAATATACCATCGTCGCAAACCGCATGACCCAGTAAATTTCCAAAAGGGGCACCAAAAAATCACTTCTTTAAGTTAAGGGAAATATGGTATTGTCAAAAATTATTCCAGCATCAATCTAAGGCTCTCAATATGATCTTTTAAGATCCCAAATACTGTCTAGTCATAAAAGTAGACTTCAATAAATTTATGAATAAAACCTTTAAATGCAAGAACAACTATCCTAGAAAAATAGTAGGAGCATTCTTAAGCCCAAAAGGCATTACTGCATACTGGAAATATCCTCACTCTATCGCAAAGGTTGTCTCATGTCGATCTTCCTTTGTAATTCTAATCTGATGGTAACCATATAATCCATCAATAAAGGAATATACTTCCTAGCCCCCAACACTCTCCAATGCTTCATCTGAAAACGGTGTCGGAAATGGGTTGTGCATGCGGACATCATTCAACTTCCTTATGTCAATGCAGATACGTACTTAACCAACAATTTTATTATCTTGTGATACCATAGGGCTAATCCATTTGGATTCTTCAAAAGGTTCTATAACGCTAGCATCCAACATTCTATCGAATTATGTTTTAATATTTTCTTTGTACCTTGGATTGAGATGATATGGTCATTGTTTCACATGCTTTGTGTTGGGCTTCAATGGAATCTTCATTTCTCCAATACCTCCAACAATCCCCATCATTTCAAAAAACTTAGTGGGAAACAGATCCTGAAATTCATGTAGTAGGATTGTAATATTTTCGACGGTATCATCAACCCAATAATCCCCAATATTGGCAAACTTCGGGTTCTCTCGAGGACCAATGTTCTCTTTCTTTATTTTCAAAGGGTTAAAAAACTTGTCGCTTGAGACACTTTATCCGTCCACCACGCAAGTACCTTCAGACTCAAGAATATTTATGTTGCGTGGATCATCATCATCGGGTTCATCTGTTACATTATAGAATTCCATCCAATGTTGAACTCTCCTGTTGTTATAATGGAAATTTGTCATCGACACCAGAATATCTTCAAAGATTTTAATCTTGATTACTTATAGAGCGACATCTATTGAAGGATGATCATCAACAAATTCAAACGTATGGGTAAAAATGGCAGCTAGCTCTTCCCATGCTATTATTCCTTGTCACAACTCAACCAACGTTTAACAGTTCCTTGGTATCATGTCCAAAGTATGTAGAAATTGATGGATCCATTCTTGTCGCGACGATGTTTCCCATGTTGCATGACAATGTTCAATGTGTTCGATAAGATTAGTCAATCATGTATATTTTGGGCTAGTATAGAGCATCACTTTTCCATATCAAACTTCCAGCAGTCTTCGTCATTACAACCATTCTGAAATAGTATGCTTGTGTGCAACCCACCACCTTGCAGGTCTAGCCTTCAATGTAAAGTCCAAAGATAACAAACGTTGAGGTTTTGTTACTTTCTCTTCAAATTCTGTCAAGAAAGATTCCAGGTTAGGAAAAGCTTCATAAGTAGGTAGATGACATACCTCAGTACCTAACCATTGCACTAATTTTGAAATTCTGGCACATCTTCACATTGATACTTCATGGATTTGGTTTTTCCAATTCTCTAATACTTCGTGAATCCAATGTGCAGGAACTAATACCTCACCAACTGAGATTTTTGTCAGTCGTCGAATTCACATAATCATCAATTGCAGAAGTAATATTATAGATATGTTCCAAGTATCCATCTTGTCCTTCATTATTTACCTGCTCAACATACCTCTATCCTTCTAGAGCATCAAGCGGCGCGACCACCCTTAGCTCTTCATATTCAAACGTTAATATCCTCTTCTTGAATTTGATAATAGTTTGGCTATGAATGGCCTAATCAATCCTCAGAAGTGTGGGATATGGATTCGTATCATCAACAATGTCTATTAATTAAAAGTATGCATATGTCTTGAGTCCTCCTATCTCAACCGGAACCTGTGTTAGTCGCCCAATAGGAAACACCTTCGACTGATTCACTAATCTTACTTGGACAAGAGACCACACTAGTCTCGAATTTCCCATTCTTTCCCAAGTTTGTCTAGTAAGAATTTTAACATCAAAACCCAAGTCTAAAATAATATAATCCATGTCGTAATACCCTAGATTGGCAATCATTCTTAGTTCACGACCAATTTTCAATCTTTTCCCAATGCAGCTAACCCTCTTCTCTGGTCGCACATCTTCTTGATGTCCTTCTATTAAAGTTGCTAGTTCTACTACAACATATTTATTTGCTATCAATGCTAGACAACTTTTAAATAATTCTTTCAATTTACTAACCTTTGTTGATGGTTTCTTTTAAAATAGGTGTTCAAATCTTTGAGGCGTGTCCAATATTGGTCCTTCATTCCGTACAACTGTAGAAGTTGACGCTTGATTTCCGTTGACGAATTCATGGTGTGTGTCCAAGAATATATCCTTTTTTTGGATATCAAATGGTGATTTATTTTGTACTGTTGGTCGCACTCTCAGTTGTCCATATGGCACTTCCTGATCTTCTCGAGTCGCACCACCTCCTCTTATAACCACAACCATATTCGGTTCCTGAGGTTTAGCAAAAATATTCTGGATGTTCGGATTAACGTTATGCAGTGGGTTCTAATTTCCCACATGTATGGCTTGCCATTTTGCAATAAAATAAGGGCATTCTTCAACAGTATGATCCTCTAATTTACAGTATGAACATGTTGACGTAGGATCAATGCATTCTCTAGAAAAGTGTCCAGGATGTCCATAATTATAACGTATTACTTGGCCTCTTCTGCGGCCAAATCCTCCTCCTCATCCTCGACCTCTGAAAAGTGCACCCCCCTGGGTTGAGGGTATTGTGCCTATGGGTATTGAGCCTAAGCATATTGAGTCTGTGGATATTGAGCCTAAGCTCTTTAAACCTGCATATGTTCGTCATGCTTCATTAGGTAGGCGTCAACTGTCTTTTCCTGCAGTAGCTAGTATGCTCTGTAATCTTTCTCATCATGTCCGACTGATTGATAGAATTTACTATATAAATTGGCTGGTGTGCTTACTATTTTCTGTAAATATAGACATTCTTCTGACCGATGTCCTTTTGGTTTGACAAATTCTACACCAAGGCATCCCTTGTGTATTTATCGGATTCAGTGTGCTCAATGTAAGATAGTTCATGAAGGATGGACATAAATATTTATGGTGGCCTTCCATTCGACATCAGGTACAGCATAGTTCCTCTTCTATTTATTTTCCTTTCTTGATATACTGTAGTTCTAACGTAATATTAACAAGCCACGACTGTATTTGCATCATTCTTGCACCAATTTCTCCGACCGATGAAGCTTCCAATTTCATTGTGACCTCAAGAGCTTCGCTCTATGATACCATTTTTTGTTGCATTAATGGGACACTGATATGCTCTAACATCACTGCAATAAACCATTCTTTGTGTTGGACATCTGACATCTAAAAGCTTACTTTAGCCATCAATATTTTGAATCTTTGGTTGAAGTCCCAAACAAACTTCATATGAAACTGTTTAATTTATTTTAACATTGCAATGCACTGCAACTCCAATTTAGGATTCTTAAATTAATATATCAATCCCATCCGGATTTGATCTAATGTCTTCTAGGGATTCCTGCGGGAACCACATAGAATTTCATGTACCAATTGAGCGCACTACCTCTGAGGGTCATGATCATCTGGGCTTTCTTAATGGCCTCATCTTGGACTTGTTGCATGGTCCATATGACTTTGCATAGAAACCAATGTTACTCGAGGTCCTCTAACCCATTTCCATTCAAGATTTGTAGCTTTATGTCATTTCCAGCCATTATGTTTGCTCTTGGTATTGTTAAACTAGCAGAAGTTCCTTGATTGTTATTCCCACTATTATTGTTAGTATGGTTAAAAAAACCATTAGGTGTTGTATTTCTATATCTTACCTTGAGATATGTATGCGGTGTCATGGGTATGTCTTAATCTTGACCCGGATCTGGTGCCTCTTCTTCTTCTTTTTCAGATATAAGTTGGCATTCCTCTTCTTCGTCGCAAGATTCTCTGTCGAGGTGCAAGGCCAAATTGTATTCCTCTCTTTCTTTTGCAGTGCATCTTCCTCTTCTTGTTGTAGTCCTTCTTCTCTTTCTCGACCAAAATATTTTTCCACTCCTTAGGTTTCCACCTTTTAGCTCAGTCTCACTATTTCCAGAAAACATATCAGCTTACTCTCATCCATTTTATTCAAATGCTCTTTGTAAACATTACCCCAAGTCTTCGTGCACAATTTATTTACTCGTCGGATTCCATCCTCAGGATCCCTTTTTCACACACCAGATTCTTGATCCACAACTTCAAATATTTTAGATATCGACCTCAAGGTCCTTGGAAAAAAATATCTTTTTGCTTCATTATATG
Source organism: Pseudotsuga menziesii (assembly GCA_001517045.1). Taxonomy (NCBI): domain Eukaryota; kingdom Viridiplantae; phylum Streptophyta; class Pinopsida; order Pinales; family Pinaceae; genus Pseudotsuga; species Pseudotsuga menziesii. Next base: position 12,530 of record LPNX010117842.1, on the reverse strand, counting down.
AATTTATCGTGTCGAATGTAATTTCTGTGATATATCCCTCCAAAATAATATCAACCCAAAAGTCGACAGCCCTATATATAGGATTTCTAACTCTCTTCAGTCTCTGTATGAACTGAGGCCTCCACTTTGTAGGTTCTCCACCCTTAAAAAAAATCTTTTGGGTCGCTATCTTCGACAACCACTCATGCAATACAATGGGAAATTCACTAAAGAAAATATCGTGAACGTCTATCTGAAGGTATCGCTCCAACCATTATGCTGAGCTCAGTCATGATCCTTTACTTTCTTCCCATGCAAATTCTAGTCCTTTATAATTAACCAAATCTTGAATTTCAGGTTTCGTTGGGTGCCAAAATATATCCCCGTCAAGATGATTCAGGTCCTAGCAATGGAAGCATTTGTTGGTTTGATTCTCTGTTGACCTAGATTTAGATCCTTTGTTCGTCAACAAAACCCAAAATATCAGCCCGAGAGAGGAGAACTCCATCGGCAACACCTATGACGCAGATGAAGTCTCACCCGAGAAATCTTATGGGAACTACAAGAACTAGGTTTCTCCAGTTAGTGAAGGGGGTTTCTTTATCATACTATGATTAGGTCACTCGACCGAAACCCAGAAATATACTTATGTCTCATACATTTCTTCATANCACACACACACACAAGTTCATTCACAACATAATCTATGCGACACATTCAGAGCAACTCATTCATCGTAGATATACATTCGACATAAAATAGACATTAAAGTCACATAGAGACAAGATATAACATGGAAACCCATCTGGAAAAAACCACAAAGGTGCTCTTCATCTGGCATGAGAAATAACTTAGCACCTTTGGTATGCGCACTCAGCTTGCAGTCTCTTCTTTAGATCTTCTTTAAACTTCATACATTCTTCTCTCCTCTCATGCTCTCTGGTCTTAGTCTCTTTCTCTTCTCTTGTCTGGTATGATTGAGCAATCTCGTCGAGTGAACTGCACACAGCTTGGATCGATGCTTTTATAATATTTTTCCACTTCTTGATTTAACTGTTGACTGACTCTCAATTGTCATTCGACGGGCTCTATTTCTAATTTAACACATCAATTTACATCTAAAAAAAAGCACTATCGGCCCAAAATACAATCATGCTTTATTACAAAAATCAAGCGTTTAGACTAACTAACTATTTACCAAAAATAAGTCGAACTCCTCTTTTTGACTTGTTTTTCTTCTCTTTTGTCATGGCTTCTTTTGTCGCAAACTTTGCCTGTCTTGCAACCGGAATATTCATCTTCCCGAGGAAAATTATGGAAGAATTATGTCTAACTTTTCTTAGGGCCAACAGGTTAATCCAAATCAATGGATTTGCGTGGAATGTTATACAACTATGTGCTTGAATCAAAATGGTCTGCTGGAAATGGTGTGATCAAGCCTTTGCACAACTTTGTTTATAAATTATTTTGAGATTTTTGTATAAATAAAATATTTGATCATTTCATTTGGCACCGAGATTGTAAGTATTATATGCATTATGGAATGATGGGTAAAATCAATTTGAATGGATATCCAATGCCAGGTCCCTTGAAGTAGTAGTTGTTTTCATTTGGGAATTTTAATTTTGAAGAGGATTAAGGTAATTGTTGTTAGCTTCAGTTAGAAATTCAATTATGCAAAAGAATTGGGAATTTTGCTATGTGTTTTATATTAGCATTTCTATTGGTAAAATATGAGATAATTGTTTTAGGTTTACATTGATAAACCAATTGAAATGGAATATAATAAGTGTGGGTTGTTTCACTTTGACGATTTGATTTGTACAAAAGACTATGAGAGTTGTTGTTGCTTTACTTTTGAAAATTGTTTCATAAGAAATTTCGGGTTCATATTAGGCTAGGACTATGCCTAGTTCATGTTTTTTCTATTGAATGAATTCGTTCATAAGTTTTTTTCTTGGGCATTAATGATTGTGTGTTCTCTTATAAAAGTATTTTCATGGGGTAAAATCATTGCCATAATTTTTGCAAGCAACCCATTAAGAAATTGATTTCATGGGGAGAAATCATAGCACACAAAGCCTACAATATAACCCAATATATTAATTACGATTTCCTCAAGAAATCATAGTGATCTCCTGGAGGAACAAATGTTGCCTATATTTATTAAGAATGTAGCCTCTAATGCAAGCACTCAAAGTGTTTAAATAAATGCTTCAACCAACCAACATAATTTTGCATAATATTTTAGGCATAAATTATAGTATTGTGTTTGGAATGTGAATGATACATTTCCTTTGCTAGCATAAATTTCGATAGGAAATGGTTGTGGGGTCAACTCAATATGCTTTTGGACATGGAACCTCTCAACCTTAGATGTACTTACCTTTCTTCCTATAAATATTTGTGACAACAAGCCCCTTTTGTATGGGGAAATCACTACCCACAAAAAATCATAGCTTTTATGGCTTTGATCTTATGAAAACGTTTTTGGTTGAGGGATGAAATCAGTTCCATTCATATTCTTTCATTTCCTGAATTATTACATAGAGTGGCACTCAAATAGCAAAAGCAAGCTAATATTTTATGTGGGTGGAAACTATTTAATAAACCATTGCATTTACTATACTTTGATTCGACTATTGCTTTGGAAATTTGGTAGTACATGACATCCTTTATGTTGCTAGTCATAATATAGATGGCTTGGTTGTTTCCCAAGTATGTTTTCAGGGTGATAAGAGAATGGAGTTGTTTCATTATTTATGTTATTTTATTATTTGGTTGTTTATTTAAAAATAAATTTATGGTTAATGAAACTCTGGAACTTTTAAACCTATTTAGGGAAGCATTTGTTCTATTACACAAGTGTAGTTGACACTTAGTTTCTATAACTACTTAATGTGTATTACTTATCAAACTTGGTTTTGGGTCCTACCCACATTGCAAAAGCAATATTTTTTATGTAGTCCTATATCTCCTTTTTATCCCTTCATGGACATAAAGTTATCCATGGCAACGTACATTCTAAAAGAAATTATGTCATCAAGTTATCGTTCATCTTTGGGTAGAATATGAACCTTATGATAGTCAAATATGAATGTGGCACTTATAATAAGGACCTCTGTTAAGCATTCGAAAGAACAAGATGCAACTTGTCCTAAATGGGAAACTATTGGTTATAATAATAATACAGTACTACTTCTATTGGTTCTTGAAGTGAACCATGTCTAGTTGATGTCATTGGGTTTATATATTTTCAACCTACATATATTCGTTTCAATTTTTATATTTATATATCTACTTCAACTTTGTTAATATATTTTTAGTGCTTCTTTCATAGGAGGAATCAACTTAATGCTAAGAACAAACATTGTTGTTTTGACTACTCAACAAATAGGGCCCTTATGTGTATTCTACGTCTCCATATAAAGGTTTTGTTATAATAAAAAAAACCTTGTGATTGCATTGATTTTTGGTTAGTTGTTTATTGGAATTGAATTATAAAATTAGTGATGGAGGAGCATCTATATGCATGTCTGTGAAGAAATGCATAAGTTAATGGATGGGGAGAATGATTAGGATGAGTAAGAAATTTGTACATGCAAATAGAATGATGGCATGTTGGGGAGACAATAGTCACAAAACAGTGAGCACACAAGGACATGGATTGTTGTGTGCATTGACGAAGAAGAGAGATTAGACATCGAGGAGGTGTTTATGTGGTAGTGAGTTCAAGCCAGGAAATAATAGACATGAACTGTTAGGTGTATGTGGTGGATTTCATTCGAATCCCAAAGGTTTAGGACAAGGAGAATAACTACATTAAGGAGATTTGGAAACGGTTTCAATAAAATGCAACTAACTCTATGTTGATATGACCATTTCCTTGTTAGCTAAAATGGTTAGTAACGAGGAAGGGTTGTGACATTGAACGAAAGCAAATCCAATTGCAATAAGAAAAATGAGAAAGTTTGATGTCATGGAGACTGTAGTTGTAGCTACCTAAGAAGGCACCCAAGAAAAGTAAAGACATCTTCAAAAGAAAACGCAAAGTCGAAGGCAGGTAATATAGTTTCATTAAAAATGGAGATATCATGGAGAACCTTTATTGTATAGGAATTGCTTGGAAATTAAATATAAAGTGATCAACTCATTTGAATTCGTATAAGTTTTTGTTGCTGCATAATGGGCATAAAGTCATCATGTCTCCAAAGTGTATACTTAATTTTCATATCATGGATTCATAGGACAATGTTCTATGTGATATTTTCCCATGGGTGCATGCCACATCTTACTATGGAGACCAATATGGTAGTATGATTGAGGTGTTATCCATGATGGTCAAAATAACCCTTACCTAGTCTAGAAAGAAGGAAGGAGGCTAATACTGCATCTGATGAAGAGAGAGAATAGTCCAACTATGTTTTATATTGCCACATAAATGGTGATAAAAATGCGAGAGGTGTAGTCTTGTCGTTATGTAAAAGGACAACAAAGTTGAAAAAGAAACAAATGTGTTGAGAAATAACATGTCCAAGAAAGATGAACCAACAATGTTTGTGGTTCATATACAGAGAGAGTTTCAAGAAAAATAATGGAAAAGGTGGAAGAGACAAAAGAAGAAGACACATTTTGTTGGATATTCACGTGCAATATGATATATTGAACCAAATTCAAGTGCTTTATGGGTGGAACAACTGGATGAATTGGCTTGTAGGGCCCACTTTAAGGGTACGTCTCACTATGCATATTTGGGGTTTAGAACCTTTTGAGACACGTTTGTGAGTTTAAATTATGTTTTTTGGGTTAAAAATTTATGAGCATAGCTCATAGTCCCTTAATGTTATTCTAGACTCTGAGGCCTTTCCAATAGTGTAAGAATCACCTCAATCTAAGTATGTTTGAGGAATCTATGCCTCCCTCAAGTTGACCTATCTAGTTGACCACCATCATATTGAATGGATTTCACATCAACTCTCATTACCCATATTTATGGAGCTAATCACATGTGGATTTTCAAGAACGTTCTACAGGGTCCGAAACCCGAGCCCTAATCGGGATTTGAGTCATGTACAAACCCTAAAACTAACCCTATATTATTATCGATATATGTTAAATATCGTCCAATTAGGAGGAGAAGAGGGTGCATTCGGATAATGTTATTATATTGCTCCATAGATGTGCAATAATAAGGAAGTAGGAGAGCCTGTGGTAGCCATCTAGTCCACAATGACAAAGGTAATTCCATAGTAAGTACCACTTTATTTGTATTTGCATTAAATTTTTGAGAAGAAAATAGCAAAGCACATTAGTCACTTATGGTTGGGATTTCTCCTATGGTCGGTTTCCTAAGGTATCTCTTGTGTTATTAGTGTGGATGTGTTATTTTTATCTAGTAAGTTTCCTTTCAGTTCTAGTTTATTTATCATTCCGTGGAATTGAGCTATCAAAAATGAATTAAGTTGTAAGATTTGTTGTGACGAATTGTTCTAGTGGCATATCCTAGAAATTTTATGGATCATATGCAATATCCCTAATATAATATCATATCATAATATTAACTCTGTTGCAAATTTGATTAAAATTATAAATGAAAATTTGCACTTAATCAATCAATTCTTGAGACTAGGCAAAAAAAGGGAAATGTTGTTGATACTTTTGTCAACATGCCAGTGGGTTGATGGAAGAAACCAAGGACAATATAGGATAGAGAAAGTACGTTCCCTAGCACATGTAAACTGTGGACCATTTAGGTTTTGGAATAAGCTTCGTTGAAGCCTACTCCCACGCTTATGGGTTTCCAAACCATACAATTAATAACTTTCACATCCATTCAACTAGGGGTTTGTGAAACATTTAGAGGTGTTATAAGATAGGTAATAAGCATCAACTGAGGTTTCAAAAAGTAAGGAACAGATCTGGAATTATTTGGGGCTGTTTGGAAATATTCAGGCAAAATTAGCAGTTTTGGCATGGGGATACCCTACACAGAGATGGTTGTCCAAACATGGTATGACCTCACCTAAATCATTTTCTGAGAGATGGGATAGGTAGTGGGGTGATTTAACTTCCTACAACAACTTTCAGAATGAAATTTGGATGCATAAAACTTCCAAAATGAAGGAAACTGTAAAACTAGTAGAACTTTCCTAGTCGACTAGCAGGGGTGTGCATAGATAAATGAATTTTGAACCAAATTTAATTCATACCTAATAATTATATATTACATAGACAATTATATCATTTTTTACACATCATCTCATTTAAGACTTATTCCCATGGACATACTTCATTCTTATTGCATAAAAACTGATAAAAACCCCATTAAGGGGGAAATAAAAGGCTCACTCATGAAAACTTAACATGAGATCTCTCTGTAACAAAAACCTTACTAAATTACAGAAGTCATAATGAATGAATTTGGGCTGATAATATCATGAAGATGTTTGGAGGACTGATCTCTTCAAAGGGGGGGTCCAAAACTGAGGATGGGAGGCCCAAAACTATCACCAAGCTTGGGACTGGAGCGTAGGTGAAGTTCCCTTCATTGGAGCTCATCTTAAATGATGGATTGGATACTTTAGAGGTCGAATGTAAAGCTTAGGGTTTTGATCCTTCGCTCACCATCACCTGCACTGAAAGTGGAAGGGGAGAAAGAAGAGAGGAGAAAGGGACTTGGGGTGCATCTCCCAAGAGACTGAGGCACATCACTCAGTATGAAGTTGGGCTTCACATAACACAAATCCTTCATGAACCAAACTGAGAAATGGAGCTTGAATTATCATTAAATATACCTTAGGTGACTTGTTGGGCAAGTTAATCACCTACTGAGCAGGTTTCCCTTGCCAAACCCTAACGCTATCCAAGTGGTGCGCCCTCCTTGAGAAAATGGCAACTATATGTCATGTAAGATGTTTCCCTGTCAATACCTTTCATCCAACTTAGAAACTGTGCCCTCCTTAGGCCCAAAGTTGCATGCATTTTCCTATGACAACTTTTCTGCACTTTTGCTTTTGTGACTGAACCTCTAAATGGAAACTACACCCTCCTTTGGCACAGAGTTGCCTGCTTTTCCTTATGACAACTTTTTTGCACTTCTGCTTTTGTGATTGAGCCTATAAATGGAAACTGCGCCCTCCTTAGGCCCAAAGTTGTCCGCTTTTGCTTATGACAACTTTTCTTGGCTTTTGGTACTTTCCCTCTTTTTTGACTACTTGCTTTTGTCAGCCCCTTGACAGTTTCTAATTATCCTCCTATGCAAGTTGGCTTGCCCAAGTGCGCCCTCCTGACATGGAACCTTATTTCCACATATTTAATTACACACTAATTAATAATGACAAGAAATCAAACTAAGTACAAGCCTTTTAAATAACAATTTAGCAAAATTCCTTAGGTTAATTAATTAATGTCACTTAGAACCCCTAGGTGTTTTGTCAAGGTCAACACTTTTGGTGTTCAAAATGTGGGGACATGACATCATATTGGTATCAGAGTAGTTTTTTGGGGCTTGTGTGGTAAATTGTAGGATCTAGAAGTTGGAAAAATAAATATACGTCTTCAAAACCTAACCATGGTGAATGAGTTCGGTGAAGAATTAGGGGACATATATAGCCAACAATTTACAAAGATGGAAATACAAGTCGACAATATCTCGCACAATGTGTCAATCCTAATGGCAGCTTTGGCTAGAAAGTTTGGAACTTACAGTGAGTTTGGAGGCTCTAACTCAAAGATTGGATCATAGGGAAATTGGAAGACAAAGAAGACCCAAAAAATGATATGAGGAAAGAGCCCAACAAAGAGTAGTCGAATTCCAGTGTCATTACCCCTTCCCAGTCATTATTTAACATGGAAACTAAAGTGGATATGAAGCCCTACCAAGGTGAGATAGAATCTTTAAAATTGAATCATTGGTTGGAGCAATTAGAGGCCAATTTTAGTATCCACAACATAGATGAGGAGTAGAATATTTCATATACTCAACTAAAATTAGAGGGTCGTGCATTAGGTACTTGGTGGGAAATCCACATGGAGGAGATATTTAAGTAACTAAGTGGGAGGTATTGGCTCATTCATTTTTGGAAAGGATGAGAAATGGTGGAAAGAAGCGTAGTGTAAAGGAGTAGGAATTGCGGAACCCCCTAACGATTGCATGGTTTTGGATCCACCTGTGCAAGTATAAAAAGAAGCATAAGGAGAGAGAGAGAGAGAGAGAGAGAGGAATAAAAGGGAATATTGAATTGATGTATATTTTGGGTGATGTAATTGGGATTTGGGCTCTTTATTCTCTGCTATGTCGCGATGTGTAATTCCATGGACAATGTAAGGCCATAGGGCCCTAGATCTATTATGTAATGGAGTTCATCAATAACATAATGAACGGTTTTTTGTCCCCCTTTGATTTTCCATGCATGGATGATTCTATTCATTCCTGAAATAGATGGTTATGTATTTGTTTCTTGTTCATATGTCTTAAATAGTAGATCTCTATTATGATAGTATAACAATGAATATTGTTGCATAATGAATAATAGTAACCTTCACAGGAATATCCCTACAGCTGACATTCCTTATCACAGAGAGGCCTTAGATGTGCTTCAGGTGATCCCTTCTCCTTTGGAGGATTGAAAATGCGAACACACTAGACTATAATAGTGCCATTTGTTGGTCCATTCACAAGAACCCATTCTCTACCTTTGCACTACCAAATGGTGTTGTTGTCAAAACCTAGTTTTTAACAGGATGTTGTTAACTGTATGGATGCATAGGTGACAACAAGATAGATTAAACTATGGTGGGACAAGAAGATTGAAGATTGCATAATCTAGGAAGTCAAATTACAAGGGTGGGATTCATCATGACTCAAGACAATATATTTTCTATGCAGAACCACCACTATATCAATGCAAAATTTTGTGGTTTAAAATTCCTATAGTACTTACAGAGTGGTTATGAAGACTTCTGTAAGCTATTGAATATCACAAAAGACAAAGGATGGTTTCCTAGTGGACTTGAAGAGATCTTATTGAATTGAACCATTATCCACCCCTAACCAAAGCTTTTGATTCATAGGTAGGAAGAACCATCATTGGTTATACTAGGGAATTTGCATGTAGAAATAACCAGTCATTGCCCAAGGCCAAAGACGAATTTAGAAGGGGAGCTAGGGGCATATTACCAAAGAAATTCCAACTGTGGATTAAGACCTGGATGGTCAAATTCAAATTCCTACCAGTAAACCATATTAGGATGGAGGAGTAAGAACCCTCGTGCCCAGGAGGAATGGGAAAGGTGATTTTTCTACATTGCGAAAAGTAGGAACTGTAGTCAATGGACGAGTAATCTAGTAATGATGCTAAGGATGATCACATAGAAAGATGAGCAAAAATCCATGAACAATGGTGGAAAGCATAGATGACAAAGGCACCAAAACAAAGTGCACAGCTGGAAAAAATAGCTACGAAATAGGGAAATAAATCTATAAAGTTAAATGAGCTATGTCAGATGAAGTAGAGAGAGGAACTGACTAGCTCAAGGCTAAGAGAAAGAGGGATAGAGGTGTTGGACAAAATAGTAAGAGGAAGTTGGGGAGAAGGCCTGAACAAGAAACAAGATTGTGAAATCCAATTGCTAAGTATCAGAGTGTCATATCAATCACCCGAACCAACCTTAGACGCAATGCAGAACAATCAAAACTATGAGGACGTACGGAAGATGGTAACACTATAAAAAGTGTATTGTTGTAATCTCATAGATCACATAGGGTTACCAATAATACACATTAAAAGCATACAGATATAACAAAGATAAGAGACAAGAACATAGGTATAATAACAGATTATATTATAGTGAAAGGGTCCATACAATATAGAGAACTAAACAAGGTTATCATCTGGCTCAACAGCCTAATATATATGAATTACAAAACAATTACAATTAACTACATGTCAGTTCGGTAAACCAACATGACCTTTACGTGGCCGACCTAATCTCCAACTAGTCAGCTAGTCGACTTAGTCGGCTATCGTTCTAGTTGGCTTACCAACTTGATCCTCCAACATCTCCCCTACAAACAAAATGTTTCTTCATCCCGAAGAAACAGGGAGGTACCAAAATTTTATTGCCTTGCCTAAGTAGTTATTTCTGTGTTCGACCTTCATGGGCTGTGAAGTCTAATGGTTGGTCTTTTCTGTACACAAACTTCGATAATTGCTTCAGTTGTCACAGCTAGCTGATGTTGGAATTCCGTCCAAATTTGCAGTATTTTTTGGATGTCAATGGCTAATGTAGTAAGACTTGATAATATTGACATATTCTCATAAATGGAAAGGTCTACTATCCTTTCCATGTCGAGACCCATAAACTGGTCCTTTTCCTCTGCTGTCTCAAAAAGTCATTTCACCTACGGGCAGATGATGTTTAATTTGTTTAAACTTGGGATTGATTGACTGATGTGGACCATTGTCGTCTGGATTTGATGGTCCTTCTTCTTTTTATCTTTCCTTCTTTTGTGCTTTTGTTGCTCCGCTTGCTTTGGCACCTGTGTACCTACAAGAGTCCGAATTGGGTTGTTTGGTTGAGGCTAGCAATGGTTGAGGGTATTTTTGGTTGGGTTGGTTGGATGAGTGCTACACCTAGTTGGTTTTCCATAGAGGGTCCAGATGTAGATGTTGTTGGCACTAATGACTGCAGCAGAGCTGATTCAGGTGCAGTTGGTTCGATTATAGTTTCTGGGTTGGGGGGTGGTGGTGATGGCGATGGTGAATGGTCAGCTATGATTGGGGTGGTGGTCTGATGTCAAGTCATGGATATGTGAGGTGAACCTTCCTGAAGGTTGGAGAACAGTTCGTCGATTTCTCAATTTATTTCTTCCATGTTCTCCCCCTTCCTCATTCCCTGTTAGTTCATTGGCTAGTGGGGTGGGTTCGGGGTCGGTCGGAATGAGGGATGTAGTCCGACTTGCGACAAATTCAGCTTGCTTGTCGGGGTTTCCTTGGAATGTCAAGCTCACAATTTCAACAGTCCTTAGCCTTTGGGGTACTTGGCCAAGTTGAGGAATGGGTAGTCTGGATTCACCAACTTCAAACAAGAGGCATTAGGTGGTGAGATTTTGTACTGAGGTGAGCAACTCAAGCAATTTTTCGATATACGCCTAGAAATATTTGTCTCAGTCAAACCTCTCCTTCAAGGTTTCCGGCATAGCATTCTTGCATATGTCGATTAGGCTTATGGAGAGAGATTTTGGCAGTGCTTCTTGTATGATTTCGGTCGGAAATGGGGGTGGGGGTGTAGACACAAAATCGACAACATTTTCGGTCGTCGAGGTATTTGTGATTTTCACCTTCTTTGGCCGACCTTGTTGTGCTCCCGCTTCAACGAATTTCTGGAACTGCATTTCCACCAAAACTTTGTTTGCTGCAGCATCTTCTATAATGTCGAAGGACGTAGCTGCTAGTTCTTATTCGTCTTCCGATGACTCTGCAATGATAAGCTTGCGCTTACCCTTCCCCTGCTCATGTTCCTGAGTTTTTTTTCTCTTTCTTGAGGCTGCTATCTCTTTCGACAATTTAACTATGTTTTCTTTGGTGACAGCATACTCGGGGTTTTCAGTATCTATCTCTCCCCCTTGGTCTTGAGTCGAGACGATGATTTCTTCAGCTGGATTGGTTACCTGTTGTTATGTTTGTGTCTCTTCCCTCTGTGTTGTCGATGATTTTATTATAATTTGCAGTCGTCCAGTGTCTTCTGTCGATGTCTCCTCCTACACAAATGTGCTAATGTATAAACTGAGCTCATAATCTTCTTCTTTTTCTTGGTCTGTCAGTGGCTCTTCTACTGATAGGTCTATCTCTTTGGCCCTTACTGGTATCGACAATTTTGTACCCGACTGTCGAGCTAGCTCCTGGAAAATCTCTTCGACTATCAACACTACTACATTTCGACCCAAAATCCGATGGCCGTCATGTCGGATTTTCGACACTTTCCTGTCGCATGTACGACACTTTGATTTTTTCTTAAGCGTCGAAACCTTGGCGTCGGTTATCTGACACTTAAATAACCGTCGCTTAAGCGACACCTACATAACCGTCGGTTAAATGTAAAGTGTTGTTTAAGCGACAGAATATTTTCGACGGTAGAATTTTTTTTTTTGAAAAATAGCCTCCATAACCGTCGCTTAAGCGACGAATATCAACGTAAGGCATCGGATATGCGACACCTATAGCTGTCGGACAAGCGACGGCGATCAAAAAGGCATCGAACAAGCAACGGTTACAAGTGTCGGATTTGCGACGGATATCTCAAAATCCGTCGGAAAAGCGACAGTTTGAAAGCGTCGCTTAAGCGACGTCTGCTGAAATTTTTAAAAAAAAAATATTGTGTAACCTCTCAAATTTTGTATACACCTATCAGAGCAGTGAGGCATAACACCTTTCCAGATATCTTCTGTTGAACCCAGCGCAGAGGTCATTCATCATCTTAAATGGATGGATTCAACATCTGCTCTAGCAGAGACCTTCACTTTGTTGTTGACTTATCATCCTCCAATATTC
>LPNX010117824.1:5496-20220 GCA_001517045.1 Pseudotsuga menziesii | reverse complement strand
GTAAGTGGAGTGAGAGAGAGAAAACCATCTATGTGGGGGGTGTTAGGGGGTTGAGGTAGAGATAGATAAGGGTAAGTGGAATAAGGGAAAGGGAGAGTGAGAGGGGATTAGTAAATATTATCGGGACGAGGGGAAAGAGAGAGAGGGAGGGAGAGAGAGAGAGACATAGAGGAGGGTATGTTGGAGAGAGAGAGAGGGGGGGCATGAGGAGAGACAAAGAGAGAGGGAGGTTAGGTGTAGGGAGACAGAGAGGGGGGGTTCAAGACACAATCCTCTAAGAAGGATTTTGAAGATCCAACATACCACCATTTGTATGCTCTAAGAGGTATTCACTTCATTATATTGCAAGACGGGTTCAATAGACTTTGAAAAGTGTTTCAATAGCTTCTCCATGGTTTCCTTACCAAGTACAAGTAGAAGTGGACTTTATTAATAAGAGTGTGGTCTTCATGAATCAACCATATCCAAGGGTTCCATGAACCCAAGTGGAACCAAGGATTTTGAAGGGAATCAAGGTCTTCATCAAGTGGAACCTATCCATTTTGTGGGCTTCGTGACCCCATCATTTGGATTAAAAAATGTACAATACCAAAAAATGTATTTTTATGAAGTATCTTTTGATAACGTTCAAAGCACTTTAAAATCCCAAACTCCAAACTGGGAAAAAGCCTTATAACTCAAATTACAAATTACTCTCAATATAATAACTTGCACAGAATAAACCCCTCGTGACTTCCAAACTACCTTATAACTACCTACAATTTTGTAATGCTCATAGATGGGGTCAAGGATCTCATGACAGTGAAATTTAATTTATGAACAGAACATATTTCTAAATTTCAGATTTTGCTATTAATTACTATTGACTGTTTGACTGATTTAGAGTTGTGTTAATCCAAGTGTGGTTGTCCAAGTTTTGGTAGCAAGTGGAAATTGATAGGGGATACGTGCTTCCACTTATAAGATCCAAACAATATGTGGATGACCTCACAGTTGTGAAATCTAATTCTTGTAGGAAATCGTAATTATAAATTCATATCTTGATTCGATTACCAATGTTACTGATTGTTTGATGTTTAGGAATCATGGCAGGTGAGATGATGAAAACATGCCCTTGGGGAAAATGTTGGCTATTGAACTTAAAATTTAAACAGAGTGACAAGTGTGGCTTCAAAATGGTTAATGCATTCCTGATGAGCCTAGTCGGTGTACTAGCCCGACATTGGATTAATTGGATGTTGTGGTGTAGCTAGCATGTTGGCTTGTGATCTTAGCGTGGACAAGTTCTTCATTATGAACTAGTGAATTTTCAAGTGGATTGTTTGGCCATGGAGCCTCTAGGTGAAATATCTCCAGTCAAATTTGTGTATGAATATCACCATCAAATTCATATCTAATCATGGTCATTCTCCCCGGCGAAATCTTCAATTTCATCCCTAGAAATGACACCAAAAGATGTTAGCACTAAAAGTTTTCATTTGACTACTTGAAGGGAATGTTTAGCACACCTTTAGCTTGGGATAACACTATTGTGAGAGTTGTTTAGTTTTGAAAGGTAGGTCAATGCCACAAGGTAGTAAAATATATTGTATTTAAAGCTTAATGGTATCTAACAAAAAAGGTAGAGTCTCACAATTCCTTGGAATCTTACTTAGAAATCAAACCAAATATAAAACAAAGAAAAGAAGAAGGAATTTGAATGCAAAGTAAAGTTAGCTTAACATTCACAAGAAGATATTTTGATCTTTAAGCATTGTTTAGAAGACATAAATCTTTCACTTAAAGAAACTTGCCAACTTAGGCAATAGAAATGGAATCATAAATGTTATTAGATTTGAATTATGAAGGATCATTAATGCACTACAATAACTATTTTTCATTTAAATAAAATAAATACGAACAAAGGAGAAGAAATACACAATCTAACCAATGTGCAAATGAATATTGAACATGAAAATTCATTGTTGTATTGGATTCTAGAGAAGATATACACACAGGAATATTGCTCCTTATGAACCCCTATGTCTCTGTAAGAGGAAGAGATTCCACTCCCTTCTACATTCAAATTATCCAATTTATAAAAATTAAAAGACTCAAGATGTTACAAGCTTTGTGGAATAAACTTTTGATAATAAACTAAATATAGAAATCATCAATGATTTCTTGGAGGAAACTAAGGATAGTTCAAGAAAAATTCTTTGAAATCCATGATCTCGAGACATTTAGATGATGACTCGGTGTTTAAAAAATGATCGCAATATTTTTTTGCTAAATCTTGTCTTGTATGGACCCTAATTTCTACTAGACCATTGCAAAATTTTTAAAATTTCCCTCAATTAAGATAAATCACCACACTCCCAAAGGGGTTTTTAACAATTTTGGAAGATTCCTTATGGTTTAGTTGGAATTCAATTCCAAAATATAAGAACCATAAAATGACGAGAATTATCAATGTGTCTTTTAGTGCTTCTGTATAAACAACCTCTCACCTTCTATAGACAAAAGAGAAATGTGGGATATTGATTCCTGAGATACTCTAATAATTAATCCACTAAGCATGGCGTGTTAACAATAAAATATTTGGAAAAACCTACGTTTATTGCTTGTTATATCCTTGAATATATTGAAAGAACTTATAACAACAAAGATCTTAAATTTTTTGTTTGCATTCAGGATTGTAACGTCCCCCTTACCCAATCTGAGTATCGAGGGGGAACATTACATAGATTCGAGGCCTCCAATTTCACTCCAACCTCCATATTACGAATTCATATAGATAAAATACGTGTGTAGAAAATAAGTAACCATACATAGTGGAAAATAAATCATCCCACACACAATGAACATGCATATGCAAGCATAAACATTATTTCTATAATTTAAAATCATTTCACATTCAAATAAATAAGAATAATTATATTTAAACAACCTAGATCCAAGAAACTAGTTGTGTAAGAGTGATTTTCCACCATCCATAGGAACTCTGCTAACCTATTTTCTTTGACATTCAGAGGCCACCGACAGGCTGGGCTATGAGGCCACTAGGATGAAGGAAACACCTACAGGATTCTCTCTCTTGTCCCAAAACATGATATATTCTCCATGCGTAGCCAAAATCTCATTCAAATATCTACATGGCTCTCACTCAACTCTCGTACCTTGGCTTCCATAATACCTTCCCCACACAACACCCTACTTGGATCATAAATCCCCTTCACTGATCAACAGTTGTCTTTGGATATACATCTTGTTGAGTGCTCCTTCATTGTGCACAGAAGAAGAATAACCTACTAAGGATGCTAAAGAACCACCTATAGCATCAATTCATGGATTCTTAAGCATCCACTAGCAGGGGAAAATAATGGGAAAGGCACCCTAACTCTCCCAACCTCTCGGCTCACCTACAACCATCGATTTTCCCTTCCAAATTTGCATCTATGTCCCTAAGTTCAATTTTTTTGGGTTATGCAAGTCATGAACAACAATACAGAGCTTTGAGTAGTGTAGATATTCTTGAGAGTGTGTGTGAGTGAGGATTGACTCCAATAGGTATGAGAAAATGGTGACAAGACAATTAGCATAACTTGTGACAGTAGAAGGAAGGACTCCTGGAAGCTACAGACTCACTTCTGACAGCTGAAAAAACTGTCACAAAAGCATAGTCAGTCCCATACTTCAATAACAACATGAGATGAATTTTTCCACCAACCCAACACATGCATTGAATGATTGTAAAATAGTCAAAAAAATGAGATAATTGGCTTATCCAAGGCACATGGCATAATTTTGGGTGATTTCTAGTGTTGACACATGGAAGCAAGGATTTAGTCTCCCATGGCCCCTCTTTCCTCTTACCCTCTGGTGGAATCATAGCCTCTTTGGTGCAATTTACAAATCCATTCTTGGACCATTTTATTATTTATGCACATAATATTTGCATCCATTTCCATTTGGCATGATAAGCCAAACACAAATTCCAAATAAAAAATTTACATCATACATGCATATCCATTCACTAGTCGAGCCTTTCCATTGAGCTTCGCACTAGGAAGCCATCGTAACATATTTATATCATTTACATAATTTTGTTCAAATTCATACAAGGAAAAACTAGGGGTATTCCAAGGATAAACATCGAGTATCATGCCATGAGGCTAATAATGCACTAGATTTCTTCCTTTATGGGGTGCCATAACTGAGTATAGAATATGGTAGCTGAAGAATGAAATATCGATAAGGTGTTTCAAAACATAAAATGGATGTGGAGATTAAATTGAATTTTTGAAATAAATTTTTTCCTTTTTTCAGAAAAGAAATATAAATCATTCGATGAATTCTATATGAATCATTTCACGTTCCTATTTAATTGGGTCATTGATTGTGATAAGAGACACTCGTATATTAAATTAATGGGATTCCCCAGTGCTTCCATACTAATAGAATTGAACCTTTGTTGTATAATTGAGTTTGATTCTTTAGCATTGAATTACTACCACAATAACCTTTTTCTACAGAATTGTAGCTCATTTTGTAGCACGTTGAAGAGTGAGAATGTCATTATACAGCACCTTTATATTCAACATTTGTAATTTTCATTGTAGAATGCAAACTTCTTCCAAGATGAATGAATAAGAGTGCCCTCTAACAAAAATTCCTAATTTTTTTGAAATAAGAACATAGAAATTTTAGGTATAAATTTTGAGTGCTAACACATACTATCTTTGAGTGGAATCTATAGACTCGATTTCCAACTGAAAATAATAGATAAAGTGGGACTCGTTCATGCCTTAAATAATCAAATCCTAAATCAAAATATTCATGTCCATCTAGAAAATAAGCCTAGTTTATCAAGCATCCATGTAACTATGTATGAATCCATCGATAAGGCCTTTATAATAACATGGCTTCCAAAGTATGATGCCACATACTTAACCATTCAAAATTTACTCTCTTTTTTTATCTTAATCTTTGGTCACTTCCAACACCTTTGTGCAAGGTGGTTTGTTTTCCCACATATATTCAATGGCTAAATATCAACACATTGTAATTCACGATGTCCAAATTGGTGACAATGTTGGCACTATTTAGGTACACCATACAAATTATCATCATTAATTTCATTTCCATCATCCTTTTCTTCATGTTACTCATATTGATCATCAAGTTTAGGTACTTTCATCTAACTTGTTCTCAATAATATGCCTTTGTAAATCATCATCAAGAAATCCAATACTCACAAATTTCACAAGTTTGGACTAATTAGGAATGTGAACAAAGTCAAACTCGGCCTTGTCATATCTTAGGCAAAATTTGTTCCTCTTGAATTACAACTCTTCCTAAAGTATTATAGAATTACCTTCATTTTCAAACTTATCCTTAGCTACCTTAGTCTATTTATCCATTCTATTTTCTATCACCTTACTGTTTTCATCCTATTGATTATTTATCTCCATAATGCCTTCATCAAATTCATATGACTAATTCATAGCTAGATGGTGCTCAATATCCCCTTGTTTACTTTCGAAAAATGTTAATCGAAATAATGGATTACGTTGAAGAAGTATGGTTTTAAATCTTGTCGAAAAAATGCAATTAATTATTTATCAAGTTATTATGAGTTTTGAGAATATCAATATTTTTATGCATAACTTATAGACAATATTGGTCACATCATTGAGTGAATGTTTGGTTATTTGAATTGTTGTTCCATGTGCAATGTTGATTAAGTGTGCATAATATTGAACAAATCTTTGATGTTCACTCACATCCTAATTTAAAGATTTGATTTACATATCCAAAACAATGTGTCACAAATAAATACCTTTGGTCCCCCTATTCAATGTCGGGCCAAATCAAATGACTCTAATTACAAGCCACAAAAAACATTGAAAGAATTTACCAAAGACAATTTGTAGATGACCGTATTATGCAATATGTGTCAAATTTGTGACCAAATTTTCCTTGAGGTTGAAATCGTGGCTTTCCTTTGCTTTCCTTCTTAGATTGATAATATTATTTCTTTTATTCTTGTATTTTTCTTTTTATAGAATAATGTGCATGTGCTTGATTCATTATACGTCAGAGAGTTTCTCTCTAGAAAATAAAAATACCACCATGCACCAATATCCACAAGGTCAAATTCCACCATGAACCAATACATTAGAGGAAATTTCAACTCAAAATGGGCCTCCTAAAAAAAATTAATAAAATTATAAAATAATATTTATTAATTTTGGAGGAAGAAAAGAAAAAACTACTTTTTTGTTTGTATTTTCGACATATCTCCCTGTGTTTTTACTCAAATTTCTATCGGGAGAGCTAATTGGATGCGGAATATACTTTCGACTGACCCCGCTACCCCAAAAATAAGAAACACATGAAAAACATGATGATGACATAATCATCACGTTTTTTCAGGTATTTCTTGGTTTTGGGGTAGCAGGGTCCGTCAAAAGTATGCTGAGTGGGTACTCATTGAATGCGGAATTTAATTCTGCATCCAACGAGCTCTCCCGATTGAAACTTGAGTAAAAACACGGGGAGATATGTCGAAAATACAAAAAAAAAAATAGTTTTTTTTTATGATACCTATCCCCAAATTTATATTAAAAAGGTGTTTAATACCTATAAGGTATTTCAAATTTAAAGCAATTTCATTGGATAACACATGATGGCATGGAATTTGAATTAGAGCTAAAAGGCCCATTTTGAGTTGACATTTCCTCTAATGGACGAGGCACACAGACAAAGATTCTACGCCCCCCTTATTAAATTTTTGGAGGATTTAGGACACAATATAAAAAAATGTGTTTTTTGAAGTATCTTCTAATAACATTCAAAGCACTTTAAATTCCCAAACTCCAAACTTGAAAACATTATTATAATTAAAATTACAAATTACTCTCAATATAATAACTTGCACAAAATAAACCCATTGTGACTTCCAAACCACCTTACAACTCCCTACAATTTTGTAATGTTCACAGATTAAATCTCTATGAATTTTGGTTTAAATAACATATAAAATTACAATGCCTTTTATATCATGAGGTAACTCTATAACCCCCTTCCAATCATGGATCACTAAGAATCTAGAAAATGGAGACCTTTAATATCTTAATTCACTCCGACCAATAAAAAAATATTATAATCCCTTATAACCTCTTAAATTAATGTTATAAATGTTATAAAGTACAAAAAATTACAACTCCATTACAAATAATCATTTTGAATACAAAATTCCATTATATAGAATTATATATCAATTTCGAAAATGTTTCATATATTTCTCAAATTTCCATCACAATACTCCTTATAGTTTAACCATAATACTTTTCCAAATTTAAAGAAAAGTATTTTGTATAACTCCATGATCTTAAAAGTACTTTGTTTTGTAACTCTCAAATTGAAAAACCACTAATTTCATCTAAGCTTCCATTGTTTTACCAAAAAATTTGAATTATACCACTACATGCAAAGGAAGAAGTAGTCGAAGATAGACAAATCAATACGTATTTAGAAATTAAATATATCTATAGTACAATATCCAATAACCACCTTTAACGCTCCACAAAACTAACCCAAGAGAACAATAAGGTGGTTTAAGAATTAATGACTAGCCAAATTGCTAACCATGGCAAATAGGCGATGATGTCACTTAGATCTATTTGGAGTACTTAATAGGAAAGTAAGATTATGAAAACTTAAAAATCATGGTTCTCAAATATCGTGGAGTTGAAACATATGGGCATAGAATAAGTAAAACGTTTTCCAATGAAATTCCAAAGAATCTTTGTTTGAGGGGATTGTGATGTCACTTGAAATGAGGAAAAAATACTCATTAGGTAGGTTGTGCCTACTAAAATCCCCATATTTGAGAAGTAATTTCTTCCTTGAACTTTGGATAAAATTCGGATTCTTTAGGTTAAAACAAGCTAAATTCGTATCCAACAACATTTAACCGTGCAAAGGATTGTTCAGCATGGATGAATGGGTTTTATTAAGGGTCAATTCATGCTAAACATGCTTATTAAACATGGAAAAACATTGGAACAGTAAGGGTACCATTGAAAAGGATCTCTTCATGATGATTTACTTTGATGAAGGTGCAACATGGTTGAAAGAATTTCCATCCTTAATATGATCTTTTGGTCAAGGTTTGGAAGATTTTTTTACTCAAGTAGTGGGTAGTCTTGAGTATTTTCTCAAATGCATCAACCAGATTTTATATTCATGGTCATTTTTCATAGGTGATTGCACTCCAAATATCCATCAAGAAATGATTGAAGCTTTAGCACCTTGATTACATGACAATTCTATTTGCACATATGCATTTGGTTATCTTCTTGAAGCTACTCAAATGTAAGAAAAGGTTCAAGGCATTTTTCTTTCAAATGATGTACAATTACATAATCTTCCTTTTGTTTATCAATCTAATCTTAGCCCCGATCCCACTCAAAGCTCTATCGAAGGAAAAATGCAATATACATAGACATCTATGCTAAATCATTCGATAATGGGTGATTAAGGAGAAGACACAGTTTGTTGATTAGGAAACTTTCCAAATTGATTTTTTTTAAGTAGAAGAATATTGCACAAGGTCAATTTTTTAGATACTTGGATATTGTCTTTGGAATTGATACATCTCTAAAGGACTTGTGGTATTAGGTCTTGAACAAGTTTGGGAGAAGATCCAAAGATGGTTTCGCTTATACATACCACTTGCAAGAAGGATAACTATTGTATAATTTATTTGAGAATCATTCATATGGAAAAGTAGACAACGACTAGAATTCTTCAATGGTTCTCATGCGACATTTATAGTTTTCCAAGGAAGGTTGGCCCAATTCTCAATTTAATTGATATATGACACTAGGGAGCTAATTATCCTTTTGCTTATCAATATAATATTAGCCCCAATCCCACTCAAACCTCTATTGAAGGAAAAATGCAATATACATAGACATCTATGCTAAAGCATTCGATAATGGGTGATTAAGGAGAAGACACAGTTTGTTGATTAGAAAACTTTCCAAATTGATTTTTTTTAAGTAGAAGAATATTGCACAAGGTCAATTTTTTAGATACTTGGATATTGTATTTGGAATTGATACATCTCTAAAGGACTTGTGGTATTAGGTCTTGAACAAGTTTGGGAGAAGATTCCAAGATGGTTTTCCTTATACATACCACTTGAAGAAGGATAACTATTGTATAATTTATTTGACAATCATTCATATGGAGAAGTAGACAATGACTAGAAGTCTTCAATGGTTCTCTTGCGACGTTTATAGTTTTCCAAGGAATGTTGGCCCAATTCTCAATTTAATTGATATATGACACTAGGGAGCTAATTTTTTTTTAGCAATGGAATGGATTGTTAGGGTGATTAGTGAAATGGATCTTAACATATTATTGTACACCATTGCATTCAAAATGATACGCATCTAGCAGATATAAACATAAATTAGGAATTTGTAATATAGTTGGTAGTGGTGTTGCTTTCAAAAAATTTTGAATTGCAAAGATTGATAGTTAATGAGAAAAGAACTACACTTAAATTTTGGATTTCCCAAAAAGAGAATGGGATCTCAAGATACAATCTATCTTAATTTTGGACCTTTCGTTCAGATAGCGAACAAAGTGGTTTAATCCTTTCATGAACAAAAGAGAATAGCCTAGAAGGCTCTATGCATATTATTAGAATTGTGCAACAAAGAAGCCAAAATTGGTCACTTTGGAAGTTTGAAAATATTTTCAAAAAGCCTACAAGCCACTTACAAACACACATGGGTAAAGCTTTGTAATATCAAACCTTACTCCATCCAATTTAAGATTATTTACTTGTAAATCAAGTTGAAAGGATTGAAAATGTTCAAATGGAAAAATATTATGGGAAAAAAATATAAAGAGCTCAATTCTGAGATATGACCAAAACACCTAGTTTTAGAGCAACTTAACAAAAAGGGAGACATGGCGTTAAAACCATGTGTAAGACATGTTGTAATAACACAAAATCTTGCCCTTCTTGAAGACCAAGGTATTTGGTTGGTTGGTTCTTAATAAAAACTCATCAACTTAAGATAAGTCCCACCACTCAAGTGTAACAAATGCTTGATATGCAATTTCCTAGCAAGTATAAATAGTAAAACATGAGTTTAGATTGACTTTTACATTGTCTTTGTAGCCCCTTTCACTATAAAAGGATCATTCTTGGGGACAATTGAAAAAATTCTTGGAATGCAATAAGATTTATGTAAGAATCTACCTTGCGAATGCCAATGGTGCCATAACTAGTGGAGATGCCACCTCCTTTCCTCTAGGCTAAGTTACACCATTTAGATATTTTTCAAAGCCTCATTTTCAGACAAAATTGACATGGTTAGAAAACATGTATTCCCCTGTGTTCAATGCCAATATAGAGAATGTTGGCTCTACTTGCCTATATAAGGAGGGGTACTTTGAATAATAAAACAATCACAAGGGGCAGTAAAAGGGAAGGGGTTCTCATCACCCCGGATGGAAAAATGGAAACAACTTACTCTTAGGGTCTAGGATGTGAAACAAACAATGTAGCGAAAGCACTGGCCCTCTGGAAAGGCCTCCTTCTAGCCAGAAACCAGGGTATCAATGATTTGATAGTGCTCATATATTCAAGATTAATAATCCAATCTATCTCTGACAACTCATTACCGTCTCAGATGAAGATCCGACAGCTGATTAGGAAAATTCAAAGTCTATCTAACTCTTTTCGTAAAATTGGTTTCTTCCATGTCCTAAGGAAACCCAATGGTAAAGCGGATGATGCCGCAAATACAACCCCTACCCTCGGCAAAGGACTCCTAGTAAAGAATGATTCTAGCACTTTTTTCCAAATCCTATAGGACGAGGGCTTATGGTCCTTGGGGCTCGCGACATGCTCCTCCCACGTGGTGCATGGTGCTAAGCTCCTCAACTCGTGGTGAATCTACTAGGCTAAGGTGGGTGCGTGGGTTCACACATGAAAACTAGGCCCAAGTCTTAATGGGGGAGTACGGCTCGGGGTCTCATCCAAGGCAGTGACGAGTTTATGAATGCACCATGTCCCATCTCCTGTGCATGAAGTCTATGGCAGATCGTCCAAGAAATTTGGGAGCAATGATTGCGAAGGCTGGTAAGGTTATAATTCATGGCTATCGCAATGCCCACAGACTCCAACTCTGGTTCGTCTGCACTAGAAAGGATTTCACTTATATTATTGTTATTTAGGTTGTCCTCACCAAAATGGAAATGTCCTCAGAGTCCACGACATCTTCTACACGAGTCTTGTCCATTGAATCTGATATCAGGAACATAAGGAAGAGGATCAAAATGATGAATCGATACCTCAAGGGGATGGATAATGAGGGAGGGCATCATGTGGAAATAATTGAGAGGGATATGGTTCAACTGAGAAAGGAATTTTCCCGTTCTGTCTCCCTAACCAAACAAGCACTCGCATCGATGCTAGAAGACTTGGAAATAAAATCTGAAAAGCTGGAAGTGAATGTGGGGAAATTAGAAGTTGTTGTGTTCATGGGTTCTTCTTCTTGCCATGACGAGACAACAAATTGATTCAAGTTCTCATGGGAAGTTTGTTTTTTGGTTTATCTATATAAGTTTAGTTGTGCACAACATGTATCTAGAAGTTTTTCTTTGTCTCTCTATGTTGAAATATATGGGCACTAGAGGTAACAACCCAAACTCTATAAGGGCTATAGTTTTTTGAATTTTGTATGTCGCTTCTTAAGGGAATATATGCACTCCATGGTACCGTTTGAGTGGTTACATATACTGTTTTAAGGGAATCTATGTACTCTGTGGTACTATTTCAGTGGTTACACCACTGTTTTATATAAATATCAATCTAGCCGTTTCTGTCTAAAAACACTTAAACAATCACATCTTGGCTCAATAATGTATGATAAAATATAGAAACTAAATATAAAACAATTAAAAAAAACACACACACAACAACATATGATTTTTTCAAGAACCAAAATTTTGTTGTAAACTATTTCAAAAATAAACTAAAACAATAAAACATCCTAACACTAAAACTTACAAATAACATATAAACCAATAATATAGTTTATTGTAACCTATTCATGTTCATTTTCTAAAACAAATGAAGCAATATCATAGTATTTATAAAATTTTAATAATAACTAACCATAACATAACAAAACAAAACCAAAAACAGTCACATGCATAAAAAAAACTTCAAATACAACACTCCATAAGAAAACAAAACAAAAAACTGTCACATGCATAAACATCTTCAAATACAACACTCCCACATTTATATTTATGTATGCATTTTTTAAACTAGAAACGTCAATTCTGGTCTTTCTTAAAAAGTTTATATCCCGCCTTTTTCTTCACTCGACGCGCCAATCCTGTCCGTTGGAACTGACAAAAGCTTCCGCGCGCTTACTCGATCTGTTCAATAGAGACGCGCGCGCGGCATGGCTTATGAATCTGAAATATTCAGACATTTTCTTCTGTTTGTATGTGACAGAGGAAGAAGTTGGACTGATAAGATATGGATTTGGAACTACTTCTACAACGCTATGCTCTGCTTGACGCCGGAACCGACTGTGTTCTACTTACTCTGGAACGACCTTTGCTTGGAGTTTAATGCCCTCAATTTAAGAGTGATAGAGGAATAAGGGAGAATGAGCTATACTGTGGGACCTGCCTTGTTCGAACAACCTTTTCCCCGATGGAGATCAGTGCTCTTTGTTGATAATGGTAGGTATTGCTCTAATTGACTTCTTTGTATTCATTTAGAGATCTCCACCATTTTGTATGTAACTGGAAAATACTCCCAGCTCATCCATTTTTTTTTGGAAGCCCTTCTCCCTTCACGAACAACGAACAGCTGAAACAAAGCTTTTTCACCATCTCTAGGGCTGTGCAAACCCTTTATTGGAACATTTCCAAGGTAAATGTACAGCTGGGATGAAGCTTTTTCTGGAGTGCTGGGCAAACCCTTTGTTAAAACAAGTTTCCAAGGCAAATGGTACAGTTGGGATACAACTTTTTCTCAAGTGTTGTACAAATCCTATTGAAACAATTTCTGTAATTGACTTCTTTCTATTCATTTAGACATCTTCAACATTTTGTATGTCATTGCAAAATTGTTTCATCAATTCCTTTTTTGAGAGACCTTTCTCCAGTCTTGACTATCCCTGTCTCGTTGAAAATTGATACAATACCAAACTAGCTTGCTCTCTTGTCCATTTTGTGCTAAGTCTATGTCATATAATGATCCTTAAATTACGTTGATTCACATAGACAAACGGTACAGCTCGTATGAAGCTTTCTGTCAAGAGCTGTGCAAACCCTTTCTGCAAACAATTGAAAAACATTCTTGAATAGTATCTGTATCTTTATTGCTCTATAACCGAATCAACTCCAACTAGCTTATATGCTAACTGTACTACCTGCTGTAAAATCCTTTTGTTTTAATTTTGTTTGAATGAAAAAATATCAATTTTTTTGTTTGCTTTCATTTTTGTTTGGATGAATGTGCTTGTTTGGAAAACAATAATCATCATAATTGGTAGTTGCTGCTTTGTCAATATTCAAATCTTTATGACAGATACTAAAATTTCTACCAAATTTGACTTAATTTATCCATTGATAAAATCATACATTTTGAAAAACTCGTACACTTTTCAATCTTAGAGATAATTGTGACAATTATAATTTTATGGTTATAGAAATCTTTTGAACATAATTTTGTTTTATGTATGGTAAAGTCAACCAACATTTTTAAGTCTTGTATGATAAAACACATACACTTTTCAAACTTAGAGATAATTCCTACAATTTTATGGTTATAGAAATCTTTTAAACATAATTTTGTTTTATATATACTGGTAAAGGTCAACCAACATTTTTAAGTATTTTATGGTGTCCAAGTTTTATAGAAAGCATAGTTTCCTTGGATGTATGGTATGGTATCAAGTTTTTATAGGAAGCATAGTTTCTTTAGATGCACAGCTATAATAAAAATTAAATCATATAAACATAAGAAGATATGACATGATAATAAAGTAAATAAATGAGTTTATAACTTCTTTACAAAGATATTTGTAATTTAATAGATATTTATTAGATATATTTCACAAAACTATCATTTCATTAAAATAAATAAAAACTCTCTCTATATATTTTTAATATAAATAGTCAATTATTTCATAAAGTAAATAATATATATATATATATATATGTATATATTAATATGAATAGTCAATTATTTTAAAGTATTTAGAGAGTTGTGTGCATTTTTCTGAGAGGGAGATGGTTATTGGGACACTGTGATCTCTTTTTGATATAAGGCTCTTGAGCCTTTGTTAAAATAATCTTAAACTTTCCTGAAAAGTTTTGAAGTGAAGGTCAAATGCGTTTTGCTTTTTGTCATATTCTTAGAGTACAGGAAGATTGTTCTTATTGTTATTTGTGATAGTGTAATTGCTATATTTTTGATACAAGGTTGTTAGAGAGATTTTGCTTGAAGAGTGTAAGCATGCTACTTAAAGCATTGAAAATTGTTGGATTAAATTTTAATTTTTTTTGCAAAAAAAGTATTGTATGTTAAATAAAAAAAATTATTGAATTTTTAAATAAATTATGGATATATATTTTCAATTTAGTTTTTTAAATGTCATTTACTATCAAAAAAAAATTAGTGTTGGA
>LPNX010117819.1:231357-270586 GCA_001517045.1 Pseudotsuga menziesii | reverse complement strand
AAAGGAAATAACCTCATTGCTCGGAGAGGGTTCTGTCAAAAGAGACAAAACTTCCTCTTGCATAGAACAATCAACACTAACTACAAAAACTTCAGCAAGTTTTACTTCACTCTCAATTGGAAGAGAGGGACAAGGCGGAGACTATCTCGAAGGGACTACAGTCTTCGTCTTATCCCTCTCTTCCATTATTCTACAAAAGTATTATGCTCATTGTGGTTAGTTGATACATAAATTTCCCAAGGGTGTAACATTTGCATACAATATACTTTTGGGGTGCTTGGTAGCCTATCAGAAAGGTATGGCTAAGAAGTACACAATATGAGCAACCTAAACTAGGACTTTGTATATCGTTTGCGTGCTTTCCTTCCAAAAGCAACATCGTTTAGGGCTTGAAAACTGCCCTAGAATATCATGGCCCAAAAAAATCGTAAACAAAATATCAAGCTAGAAAACTTCCCTAGAAGATCATGACCCAAAAAAATCATAAAAAAACTACCAATCTAGAAAACTGTGTTTTAAACCAATATACTAGGTGTGTGGCCACCAATGTCCATCTGTATCAATAGAGGAATTGGTGGTATATTTTGTTACATTGGAAAAACATCCACACCCATGATAATATTTATTTGAAATACCCTTACAAACAATATATTTGGATAGAGATTACAAACATTAATGCTAAAAAAACCTATAAAGTAATATGTTATTTTACCCCTATTAATTCTGACTTCTACAAGAAAAGCAATTTATATAAAAAAAAATTCCTTACAATAGATTAGAAAATAATATTTATTGTCTAAGGAATGAAGGATTAGAAAATAATATCTATTGTTTAAGGAATGAAGGCAATATCCTCTTAATGGGTGACTAGTAGTGCTCAAGATCTTATAATTTTCAGTGGTATAATGAAATGGCTCAATACTAGTCATATGAGTTGTATTGATGGGCTTGGAAATAGTGTGGCAGATTATATGTTATATTTGATCTATCCCTTTATACAAGGAAATAATAATTTTCTAGATCTTAAACAACCATGTACCTAATTCTGATTATAGACCTTTAATTGTAACCCTAAATTTTCCATGCATAGCACTCTCATTGAAGAAAATTCCCATGGCCAAACACACTTGATATTACACAAAAATAAAGATGATATTTGTGTAAATGATTTAAATTTTTTTTCCTTTGTCAAGTATGGAAAATATAAAAGGCCTCCCTCATAATTTTACTACAAACCTCTCTTCTTCCATTATTATGTTCTCTATCAATGTTTCGTTAGGAAGGGAAACAAAAGAATCAACCCTTGTTATGATAAAGAGTATAAAAATGCAAGAAGAGAAATTAAGGAAGCTATTGAGGGGTCTCTAAAAGTTGACAAGATAATAAATAGGTACAAATACCTAATTAAAAGGAAACAAAGTACTACATAAATAGAAGGTAGGAAAATATTTTACACCTCTCTAAGGTGTCTCCTAAGAAATTATGGAGGAAAATTCAAACTTGCAAAACTAAAGAAAATAATATGATTGTTTTAAAGGATTGGAATTCCTATTTTAAAAAAATTTACGAATCTATGAATTTCATAAATAACACTAAAATACTCCTCAAAATGGAAGAATTTTTCTCCTTAGAAGATATAGACTTTGGGGTTAAGTTCCTAAAAAATGGAAAATCTAAAGACAACAAAGTATACCAAGCATAAATGTTAAAAATTGGAGGGCATGTCCTCATCCCTCACATTCACAATCTCTTCAATCTAATGGTCAAGAAAGGGTTTGCTAAGACATGGACTCAGAGCCTCAATATTCCTATTTTTAAAAGTGGTGATAAAAATAACCCCTCTAAATATTTGACCATTATGATTAGCCCTATCTTATCCAAGTTATGTGGTATTATCTTGGAAAAGAATATCAGCCGCACGGCTAGAAAGTGAAGGTAAGTGGGATAAAGTTCAGGCGGGTTTTAGAAGGCATCACTCTACCATGAATACCACGTCACGATTAGGATCATTGTAGAGGAATTAAGTAATAATGAAATCAATATATTTTGTTTCTTTGTGGACTAGAGAAAATCTTTTGATATGCTACCTATAAATAACCTGTGGAATAAAATAGAAGACCTAAAGGTTCCTTTCGAATTGAGAGATGTCGTGATAAGGTTGTAAGAAAATGTCACTTTCAAGTTTAAAATCATTGATAGATGCCCAAAATATAATAATTTTAATATTGGATCTAATCAAGGTTCCCCCCTCTCCCTTACCCTCTGTTATACCATGGAATGCCACTTCTCCATCCGAGTACTAACACCAAATGTGTCGGGACACAAAAGAACAAATCGGATTGAAGTAGCCTAAACACTATAGATGAAGCTAAGCCTTCATACATTTTATTTATTCAGCCTTTCCACCTTTATATATGATTTTTCCTTGCACTCGCAAGACCCCTTGGTACAATTCATGTGTCACTAGCAGGTCATCCTTAATGAAACCCACGAGTTATCCCTAAATTGTTGCACTCGCGCATTTCCTTTGTAAAATTTGCAAGTCAATCACGAGTTTCCTTATAGAATACCCATGAGTCCCTTAATACAAAATTAAAAATTAAAAACATGATTAGTTTAGGGGCAGTTGGGTTCGATATGATAACTTCCTTAACTTACCTAACCATCCTAGGGCTTGTAACCTCTCCTGATTAGTAAGTATAAATAGAGGGGAAGGGTAGAGGATAGGGGAAGCAAATTTGGAGACAAAGGCTATGTTGGAGAAAATATCTTGGAGAGAGGATCAAAGAGAACTCAGTTCTTGGTCTGTAGAATAAGGCTTGTCTCAAATAGGGTTGTAATGTTCTCAGAACCTTTAGTGTTAAAGAATGTGTTTCTTCCACATATGTTGTTATGCATGCTTTTGTTGTTATGAATCATGATTTATGTTGTCATTTATCTTTAATGAAATTATAATCTATTCATGCTTCTTTATATAACAATACGAGTTATTGTAGGAAAGCATCAATATTTATTGCAGGTATTGAAGTGAAGAGATCTTTGGAGCATTTGAAGGAGGGATTGAAATCTAGGATCAACCGTCTAAAAAGGGTACTTTTCTTGATAATCCTTATTCTATCTATTTATGTTCCAAAACCTTAATGTATGTAATACACCCCCTAGTATGTTGGTGACACTAGGACCCCAAGTCATAACCTATATATCCCTCACAACATAACTGGTGACTCCGCTGGGGAGTCTAGTTTGTGGTGGGGCCTCTCCAGTTCTGTTTTCAGTCCACTTTCACTCTATTTGTTTCTGTTTTTATTTGCATTTATTTGATCTCTAATCAATTCTTATAAGTCTGTAGGATTCTTGGTCTTGGGATTTTTTCTTTTGAGAGATTCTACAGTTACCCATGGGTTGTTGTAGTAACAGTCGCGTGTTGTCTGTTGTAATCATGGGTTTCCTTAGTAACAGTCGTGAGTGACTCACGGGTTTCTCAATAGACAATCATGATTTCTTGTAGGTTAATGTCCAAGATCTGGGGTTTGTCCCTTCTCAATCATTTTTTCCATTTGTATACTTCTTTAAGGTTGTTTCCTTGGCCTGGGTTGATCTGTCATAAGTTTCATTTCATTGTATCTTGTCTTTACAAGCATTATGTTGAGTACGTTAAGTTGGTTACATGTGCAATATTTTTATTTGGGTCTTTCCTCTTGGCTTTGTTAGTTGGAGTGTAAGTGGTTTTGTTATTTTGTGACCTATGTCAAACCTCTGATCCACTTTTTTGCATCTGATTGCTTTGGTAGTGATCTGAACTTTTCACTTTTTCCATTTATTTGATCTACTTGGTTTCCAAATTCAGTAGTTCATCCCCAATAGGGTTTTGGTCTACTCTTCTTGAGTCTTTCAAGCTGGTAATTATAGGATCTGATTACTTTTTCTTGCATTTATACATGTTCAAGTTTATTGATATGGTTAGTTGCATTAGTTTGCATTAGATTTTGATTTTTGAAAATAAAAACAAAACAAAACATTTGTATTTGCATTGTTAGCCCTAGCTAGGCTCATTCTACAGTTGTTTTCTCATTATTGTTAAAAAGAAAAGTAAACAAAAAAAGACTTTTGTTTTCAAAGTTCTTAAGTCAATTTCATTTGTTTCAAAAAAAAATGGAAATAGAATTTTGATTAGCATTTTATTTTAAAATTGTTTTACATCATCTTTTATTTCTATTGAGTCAAAACACCATGACTTGTACTTCTGCTACCTTGAGTAATATTAACCTTAAAAAGAACGCTATAAATTAAAATCTATTAGCAATATTTTCTTTCTAGGGTCTACATCAAATAGCTTAGGATAGGATCTTGGAAAAGCATATCTTTAACTATAGCTTAGGATATGATCTTGGACAAGCAAATATTTAACTATCCAAGATCATTTCAACTCAAACTTAGTGGCTTATAGTTAAGTAAATCCAAGTTTGCAAAGGATAAACCGGAAATATCCTCTAACACGGGAGTTAAGCACGAGGTCATGCGAGGAATTAGCAGTGGAGGTACCCCTCCAATACTTTGTTCGAGCATATACCATGATTGTTGTGTGTATGGGGGTTCATTCAGTACCACCTTGGGCCCTATGAGGTGTCGATGTTGCTTGAATTTTGGGCTTAGCCACCCTGCTGTTACAGAGAGAAATTCCTATGGCTTGGGGTACCACAATAGACAGCTTGACTCCATAAATCAATCCTTTCCAATATGCAATAGAAATCAAATATCTAAAACTAAAGGATCAGACCTCATACCTTATTCCGGACGGTTGAATTAGATCCCCATTGACCTTTCCAACTTCAGCTTCAATTGATTAATCACTTCCTCAACAACAAGTAAACAAGACAAGCATACTATATATATTGGTGTTAGATCTATTCTAGCATATATAATCAACAATGTATAAGCATTTGAAATCATCCATGGATAAAATATTCATTCAAACATACATCATTGGACAGGAAAAGATATTTCTATTAATATAAAATTAGAGATTACAATGGATACAACCTCTGTCAGCATGTCTACAAATCAAAGAAACTGAATCCCCCACTTGGTCCTCCACCACCTCAATTCTCCATATCTCTATAGCAAGCTCACAAGAAAAAGGAAAGATTGGGAAGAACAAAAAAGTGCTCCAAGGGAGAAAGGGATGCAAACTCAAGCACAAGTTCTGGCAACAATGGACTATAGTTTCTTTGCTCTCAATTCTCTTATGCCTTTAATGTATCCAAAG
This sequence comes from Pseudotsuga menziesii, assembly GCA_001517045.1. NCBI lineage: Eukaryota > Viridiplantae > Streptophyta > Pinopsida > Pinales > Pinaceae > Pseudotsuga > Pseudotsuga menziesii. The sequence goes on along the minus strand of LPNX010117819.1, from coordinate 265,320 downwards.
AGTTCCTTATATAGCTTCTCAAAAGGGTAATAAAATGTCGAATCCGACCGATCTCAAGGCATATGGAAGGCCATAAGTCAAGTGAGTCGAATCCATGTTAAGGAAAACTCCAAAAGGATTTGGATTTTGCACACATCCTGATGTACAAAGTTTTAGGGGTCAAACCCGCATATATACACGATTAGGGGTTTAAAAGTCACGTGTATTAATTTTCACATGTTTATAGGGATGGTCAAGGAAACATCAAAGGACAAAAAATGGTCCAAGGGGTCTAAGGAGTCTGCAGAGGGACAGTGGAAGGCCATACAAGTGTGATTCACTTGGAGTGGTAAAATCAGCTATAACAGATGCCCCCTAATGTGTGAGGTCAGAGGGGTCATACGATGGCCAAAATACATTATAAGTCCATCCCAAAAATGGAGTGATGAAGGATACCAAATGGAAGACTAGCCACCCAATCAGCATAGTACAATGATACAACTCTGCACATAACTGCAAATACATATAGCAGTCCCGGATACATAAGAGTACAATGGCAATGAATAGGCATGATACAAAATATCACATAAGTGGTCATCGCCACATACAATATACATAGATCAGAATCTCCATGATGAAGATATACAAAGGACCATGATCTCCATAATGGCTGAAGATATATAATGGATCAAGATCTCCATAATAGCTGGAAATGTCTGGCATATACTGGAATCAAGTCATGAGAGCTAAAATCTCATGAACACTGGCACAATTAAGGAGGTAGCATATAAGAGATGCTACCAATCTGGAAGGTCTTCTACACAAACTGCTACGAGTACATGTCCTACTATGTGAATAGAGGTGTCAAGGTCAAACATAGTAGTCCATCGTCTGATTACCGGTCATTGATGTATATCGTTAACAGACGCGAGATCACCCATCGATAATGAAAATTGGAATCAAGGTACTGGAGTGCAAACTAACAAGTGTGAATAAATGTGTTGAGGTCGAACACTTGAGATGATCCATCTATCAGGGGACATTGATGTATTCCCAAAAACTGTCGATGGCAAGAGAACCTATCACTGATGACTGCAAGTCTCAAGGCACTCAAAAATGACTCTAGATTCCAATCCCAGAATAAATGATTTGGAGTCGATGGGATGAAATCAGCTGGAAGGAGGGCATTAAGGCATCCCCCATCATCCAACACGAGGTACTCAATAAAGCTGTATAACGTGGAAGGACTTGATCATAAGGTGCACGAACCAGTAACTGTACCAGGAATGGCCAACATGCAAAGTCAAGATAACTGAGGAATGGTTGACTTAGGTTTCAACTTCCTTCAAACAAAAGCATAATGATGAATGGTGACTAAATGAAGGCAGCATAGACTCGATATACAAAATTGGGACATCTCTGCGACACAGGAGGCATTGACAAAGGATCCATGGGGACTAGAAGCTTAACCAGTCGGTGGAGATAAACTCAGATAAATGAGTACAACTCCTAAATTCAAACCATAAACCCAACCAATGGATGTGATATACAGTGCTCTGTTCGAAGGAGACATGACTCGACAACTGCCAAAAGATAATATCTTTCCTTGTATGGCTTTTTGGTTTTTTGATTTTTTTTTGGACTTTTTCAAATATTTAAAAAGCTTGAAAAAGAATAAAATTGCTTTATAGTTAAAGACTAGGAGGAGACGAGTGTCATATAGGAAAACAAACCAGTTCCAAGTAGTGGAACATACCTATGCTCAATGCAAGGATACATGTGTAGGATAGTGACACGTGGGGGAAAATACCCTCCCGATAAAAATAGGGAATCAAGTTGCAAAGGATAAATGAAATGGATCTGCATGGCTAGACATGAGATTAGCTCGGGCTATATGGCTGAAACTCAATGTCAAGGAAGCCGGTGTAAGGCTCAATAAGGCAGGCAAAGCTCATGATAATGCAATTACAACTTGACATAAGGGAGTCCAAAGGGAAATAGGCCAGGAAAATATCAAGAGGAGTATGAGGCTCTTGCGAAATGTCATGGCAATACTATACAACAGACTCCCACACCCTAAGGGACAAAATGTTAGCATGGGCACCAAATGCAAATAAGGCGCTAACTAGGGTACCCATGTAAGGTCAAGCTCTACCACTCATATCATGCCACTCCTAAAACAGCAAGAAGGTTCCATGACATAATAGAGTGGGTTCGTACCTAAGGCTATAATGAAATGGTCATAAGCTCATGCAAAATGAAAATGGTGATGAAACCTAACCTATATGCCAGTTTAGACATGATACCTAAAATCGGCATGAATGGGTCAATCCAATGGTTGAAACGACACTCAAAAAGGTCTCCTACATCATAAATTAGTCCAAAAACAGTCCAAAAGGATTAGAAACGGTCCAAACTATAGGAAAGGGGGTAAAAAATTTCAAAATTTTGAAAATTTTCTATAGCTAGTAAAAAATTCAAAACATTATAAAACATTTGAAATTTTTAGCCATTTGAGCTCAGAACTTCAACAATGAATTCCAAGAGATCCAGGCAACAGAATCCACTACCATTTTTTCCAAGTACTTACCAATGCTCTACTCTTCCATTTTGATGCAAATTTTGTCAAATTCCATGCTGTATTTGATTTTCTAGGCCATTCTAAAATAGGCGCTATGGTCCACATGGAAATTGAAGGTTTTTTCACATATAGGGCTGGATATAAACAAAAAATTCCACATATGCAGTTGTGCTTAAGGTTTTTCAAGTATTCTAATGGACAAACTTCAAATTTTTTGTGCAGGATGGTCCTAGAATGGAGAGAATGTGAACATGGTGATGTAGAAGAGGCAGTAAGGGCTGATCTTGTGGAAATTAAACCCAGTGTTAGAACAATTACACTCACATCAATTGTCAATTACACATGCAAAATTACTCACAAAAGAGACTGAATATGGAGCTGAACACTAAACTGTATTGAATAAGTGTACAATAGCCAACAATGTGAAGTCATAGGCTGCCACAATAAATAATTACATGAGGGATTCGAATGCATGAAGATTCCATTCGAATCTAGTCAAAAGCAAGCTTACTAAATCTAAGCAAATCCCCCATAGGTGCATAAAGCAGTTTCCAAAACTGTCAAGGAGCTCACGAATTGGAAAAATCAATTAGGCAAGCTAAAAGGTAATGGAAGGAAAACTCATACATGCTTTTCATAGGAGAAAAGAGTGGAGGATGTGTAGGACAAAAAACAAGTTAACCTCACCTAGTCAAACTTTCCCAATTGCCTTAAAACACTGAAAAAGCAGGCAATAAAGCAGAAAAAGCAGACATGCGCTAGGGAGGCCAGGAATAAAGCAGATTTGATTCTAGGAGGTTTCCCAAGTGCTCCATGACTCAAAATTAGCAATTTTGACCACTATGGATGTGTAGATGACAACTTCCATAAGGTGGAATATGGAAAATAGGCAAATAAGACAAAAATGGATTAATTAATGTCTAAGGTAGCTAACTATGGGTTGATTATTATAACACCCCCCCTTAAGCCTGACTTATGAGTAATATATCAGAAAATTATAGGGCCTAGCAACAAGGCTTAGTCACCCTTTACATACTGCATGTCCATTTAACCAAGGAAAGAGGCAAAAACCTAGTGGGAAAATCCTCCCTTAAACATGGACTGTAGAACAAAATTTGGAAATCTTGTCATCACTCATGCTTCACAGCATGATCAAAAATCCCAAGCAGTGATTTGATATTGCTGAATGTCTTCTCACAAAATGCTTTGGTGAAGATATCAGGTACTTGTTTTGAAGATGAATAGAAGAGTAGGTGAATGGTGCCATCATGCACAAGCTCTCTGATGTAGTGCATATGGATCTCAATGTGTTTGGTTCTCTGCTTCCGAACTGGATCATTGTAGATTTGAATAGTACTCTAATTATCACAATAGATAGTAGTTGATTATTCTGATTCGAAGCCACACTCTCCAAGTAACCCCTGCAACCATAAACATTGAGTTGCTGCATTTACAACTCCTCTGTACTCTGCTTCTGTAGATGAGAGTGCAATGGCACTTTGTTTCTTGCTTGACCAGCTGATTGGCCCTTCTGCAAGCATGAACACATATCCTGATGTTCACTTTCAATCTGTGCTGTCACCTGCCCAATCACTGTCAGTAAACCCAATCAAATCAAGATCAGATTTAGCTTTATAGAAGATCCCATGTGTCCTTGTTCCCTTAACAAAGTTAAGGATCCTTTTGGCTGCTTTCAAATGGATCTCATGAGGCTGATCCATGTATCTAGAAGCCACACTTACTACATAATAAATATCAGGTCTAGTATGTGTAAGATACAACAAACATCCAATCAATTTCCTATACAGTGTATTGTTTACCATAGGTGAAGAATCAGCTTCTTCAAGCTTCACTCCTGAAAGGAAAAGAGTCTTGCTTGGCTTGCAATCCTTCATTTTGAATTTTTTCAAAAAATCCAAGGCATAATTGGACTGGTGCACCTTGATTCTAGCTTTGGTTTGAGCAATCTCAACCCCCAAGAATTGGCTCAATAGCCCCAAATCTGTCATGGAGAAGGCTTGGTTCATTGCACCCTTCAAGGAAGCAATTTCAACCTTTGAGCTTCCTGTAATGAGAAGGTCATCAACATATAAAACAATGATCATTAATGAACCATTAATCAGCTTCAAATAGACATTTGGATCTGATTTTCATCGAACAAAATTCAGTGATAGCAGAAAGCTATCAATCTTGGTATACCAAGCTCTGGGGGCTTGCTTAAGCCCATACAATGACTTCTTTAGCCTACACACAAGAGATGGGTTAGTAGAAAATCCTTGAGGCTGCTGCATGTATATATCTTCATTGAGATATCCATTTAGGAAGGCACACTTTACATCCATGTGATGTACCTCCCATTGATTTGAAGCTGCAATGGCTAAGGCTAGCCTGATGGAGTCCATCTTTGCCACTGGTGCAAAGGTCTCATTGTAATCTATGCCATGAACCTATGAGTAGCCCTTGGATACCAATCTGGCATTGTACTTCAGAGATGAACCATCAGCTGCAAATTTGGTCTTGTACACCCACTTACACTGAACTAGCATCCTCCCTGGGGGAAGATCAACCAGCTCCCAAGTGTTGCTCTTCTGGAGTGAGCTGAACTCTTCCTTCATGGCTGCTTGCCATCTTGGATATTCTGTTGCATATTCATATGTATGAGGATCTAATTCCACCATCAGATAGCATTTCTCAGAAAACATAGGATCTTTCATGCATAGAGCACTCTCAAATTGAGATCTAGTCCTCCTAGGGTCATTAGGATTTCCAGCTAGCTCTCCAGCTGCATGAATGGTCTTGGATTCCAATTTTGGCCTTGTAGGGATGTTAGGATCTGTAATAAAATAATAACTATCATACATATTAGAATCAGCATGTTCAACTATCTCTTCACTTACATTCAGAGGTTCTGGTGGTGAAGAGGATTCTCCAAATTCCACTGCTGCTAGGGGTTCTTCTTGAAACTGAACACACCTTTCAATGAAGGATTTGTTTGTGCTCAAATTGATAAGTTTGTACCATTTTGAATCTTTAGAGTACCCAACAAATAGACACTCTTGGCTTTGGGGCTACAAAGCCTTCCTCTTTTCTGTTGGAATTCTAGCCCATGCCCTTCAGCCAAAAATCCTGAAATGGGTCACATCTGGCTTATGCCCACTCCATGCTTCGAAAGGAGTCATACCATAAAGATGTTTATGAGGCACCCTATTCTAGATATAGGCTGCACATTGTATAGCTTCAGCCCAGTACTTTGGTGGCAAAGTCTTAGCCTCCATCATGCATGTTGCCATCTCTTTCAGTGATCTGTTCTTCCTCTCAGCAACACCATTCTGCTATGGTGTGTAAGGGATAGAATGATGCATCTGAATACCTGCATCTACACAATATTGAATAAACTCAGACTTGACATACTCACCACCATTGTTAGATCTGAGGACCTTGAGTTTCCTCCCATACTGGTTTTCAACCAAAGCCTTAAAGACTTTGAAGAGGCCAAAAACTTCAGACTTGTGTTTTAGGAAGTAAACCCAACAAAACCTGGAAAATTCATCTATGAGAGTCAATGCATATTTGGCTTGACTCATTGACATATGAGGGAATGGGCCAGCAACATCACTGCGGATCAACTCAAGAGGTGCAGAGGTTCTCTCATGACTAGCTCTCTCAAATTTATGCTCTGGGTGTTTTCCTAGGATGCAACCTTAGCAGACTCCTTTGGAAAATTTTATCTTTGGTAACCCTATGACCATCTCTTTTTCACTAAGATCAGAAATATACTTGTAATTTAGGTGGCCAAATATTTCATGCCAAATATTTCTTGCCTCATTAGCATGAATCAGAAGAGTAGAGGGGTTTCAGTAGGGTAGGAAGTGTGAGAACATGTATACCTTGGAAGTATGATTTGCAACTCATTTTGCAATGACTTTACCACTTGAGATCTCTGTGATCTCAACTTCATCAGGGGAGAATATGACCTTATTTGGAGACCCTATGTGGGTCGTCTGATACACTGATAAGAGTTTAGAGGCAAGACCTGTAACATACAACACATTGCTGAACTTACCATGATCAAGATCAATCCTCCCTTTGCCCAAACTTTCAGTGAGAGAGTCATCTCCCAGTACTATTGGTGGACCTTTCGACATGTCAAGTGAGGTGAATGCCTCCTTGGTCGAAACCATATGTCTTGAAGCTCCAGAATCAATGATGAAACTAGATGAGCTTGATATGCCAGCAACCAATGCATGAACTCTCTCTCTGTCTTCTGAACTTGATCCTCCTTCCCTCTTCTTTGAGTTGTCTGGAAGGGAGATGCCATTATTCTCTAGGAGTTGGGTCAGCATGTCTATTTTCTTCTTCATGCAGGAGCTCCCAGAATGATTTCTCTTACTGCATTATGCGCACTTGCTCATTTCTCCTTTGTTTTTCTTCTTCTGGTAGTTCTTCTTGGAACCTTGAGGCTCCTTCGGAGACTTGTTCTTGTCTCTCTTTTGCTCAGGTGGCTTTTTATCTTTCTTTTTTCTTTTTGAATCCACCCTCGAATCTCCAGCAACCAGAGCTTGGTCTTTGGATGGTTTGATGGTGCCCATCATCACCAACTTATCTTGTTCTTATGTGAGAGATTCCATGAAATCTACAAGGCTAGGAATATTCCAGGTTCGAGCTGTCAACTTTGTGGCATAGAAGGTAAAAAAAAACATTGAATAGTCAAGGCCAAACTTCACGAGTATGGCCAAGACCAGCTGATCATTCTTCTTTTCAATCCCACATTGTTTTAGCTGCAAAACAAGTGCTTTGAACTTGGAGAAATAGAGTTACAGGGATTCAAATCTATTTGGACTCAAGGAGATCAGTTCATTTTTTATTTGATGTCCCCTCATCTCATCTGTCTTTCCAAAAATATCAAAAATCTTCTCCCATACTTCATTCGGTGATGTCAATCCATCAAGATGGAAAAGGAGGTCTCTGGATATACTCAGACACAAGAGACCATAGGTTTCATCCCTCCTATTGTGCCATTTTATCTTCTCTGCAGCTGCATTGGGCTCTGCTTCTATTGCCATAGTCACTCTGTAGAGGCCTTTCACTCTCAATAGTATTTCCATCTCTGCTTTCCATTCAAAGAAGTTAAATGGAGTCAAGATGATCTTCTGACATTGATCCATAGCTCAGAAATTGTCCCGGCAGGCAGTAGAATGCTCCCAGTCAATGATGTCAAACCTACAAAACAAATTGGAAGGAGAGAAATCGATCTACAAAGGATCTGATACCATGTGGAAATTGAACCCAGTGTTAGAATAATTACACTCACATCAATTGCCAATTACACATGCAAAATTACTCACAAAAGAAAATGAATATGGAGCTGAACACTAAACTATATTGAATAAGTGTACAATAGCCAACCCTGTGAAGTCATAGGCTGCCACAATAAATAATTACATGATGGATTCAAATGCATGAAGATGCCATTCGAATCTAGTCAAAAGCAGGCTTACTAAATCTAAGCGAATGCCCCATAGGTGCATAAAGCAGTTTCCAAAACTGTCAAGGAGCTCACGAATTGGAAAAATCAATTAGGTAAGCTAAAAGGTAATGGAAGGACAACTCATACATGCTTTTCATAGGAGAAAAGAGTGGAGGATGTGTAGGACAAAAAACAAGTTAACCTCACCTAGTCAAACTTTCCCAATTTCCTTAAAACACTGAAAAAGTAGGCAATAAAGCAGAAAAAGTAGACATGAGCTAGGGAGGCCAAGAATAAAGAAAATTTGATTCCAGGAGGTTTCCCAAGTGCTCCATGACTCAAAATTAGAAATTTTGACCACTATGGATGTGTAGATGACAACTTGCATAAGGTGGAATATGGAAACTAGGCAAATAAGACAAAAATGGATTAAGTAATGTCTAAGGTAGCTAACTATGGGTTGATTATTCTAACAGATCTAATGGCTCAACAAGAATTACATTGTTATAGCTCAAAATGACACATCTCTACCTGTGACCACTTTCCCATGATTCCGTCACATGTCGACACTTCCATGACGACACTTCATGAAAGCCACTAAAAGTCACTGAAAAAACACCTAACTTGGAGGACCCATATCTTGAGTTTTGTAACTCCATTTGACCTCATCTCTATAGTGTTGGAAATATATTTATGTTATCTAAAATGTTCCAGAAGACACCAAAGTCTTAAAATGCCCAGAAATACCCTAAAAATGTTCAGGTACACATGGTGCTCCCAAAAGACTGAACACCTTCAGAAACCGCTTCACACAAATAGATCACAGATCAAAACACCGATGTTTGTCATGTGGTTAAAACCCTCAAGAGGGAAACAGTCCATGGACCTAGCCAAATAGCTACTTGGAGCAATTTATTATGCAAAAGAAAGAAAGTTACATGAGCTTCTCATAATTGATCAACTAGCCAAGGACCCTCTATGCTCTTTAAATAGAGATCATAGACCAATTGGGTGTTAAGCCACGGATCAATGGTAGGTATGATCTAAGAGAAGTTGAACCGTCGGATCACTCTATGTATAGAACATATCATGACCATCGGATTAGAATATTTACAAATGCATACTAATGCATACTAAAGAAACACACTTTTACCTAACGGATATATTACACAAGTTGATCTTAACTAACTCCTAAGTGTCTAAATATCCTAACATCCCCCCTTAAGAACAACTTGGGATAGGATTCAAGGATTTACAAAAGTGACACTATTAGGAGAAGGAAGGAGGCATTAGATCCTATCCCCCCTTAAGGACACATTCCTGAACTCCTAACATAGACCAAACACCTTCAGAAACCGCTTCACACAAATAAATCACAGATCAACACACCGATGTTTGTCACGTGGTTAAAACCATCAAGAGGGAAACAGTCCATGGCCCCAGCCAAATAGATACTTGGAGAAATTTATTATGCAAAAGAAAGAAAGTTACATGAGCTTCTCATAATCGATCAACTAGCCAAGGACCCTCTATGCTCTTTAAATAGAGATCATAGACCAATCAGGTGTTAAGCCATGGATCAATGGTAGGTATGATCTAAGAGAAGTTGAACCGTTGGATCACTCTATGTCTAGAACATATCGTGACTATCGGATTAGAATATTTACAAATGCATACTAATGCATACTAAAGAAACACACTTTTACCTAATGGATATATTACACAAGTTGATCTTAACTAACTCCTAAGTGTCTAAATATCCTAACAAAAAATGAGTTTTTTGTGTGTATGTGACTTTCCTTAAGGAAAACCCGTGTACGTACACAAGTTGCTACATATAATCGTCATGTACACCTTAAATATGCAACTTTCTACATTGCAACCCGCGTGTACTCCTCGTGTATGTGACGGTTGTCTCTGCAACCCACGTACGCCTCCTGAAAATGTCAAAAAAATACGAATTTCGAATTCTGGGCAGTTTGGGTAGTTATGCAACTGACTCCTTTAGTTGTAACTACTTTTTCTTCACCCCTAACTCTTCCTTAAGCATATAAATAGAGGTAGGGAGGTCCATGAGAGGAGACTCAAATCTTTGCATTGGTATGTTGGAGGAATTGGAGCTCTCTTTGCCCACACCTTTGCCCTAGAAGCATTTTCTTTGTGTTGTAGCTTTGAGGCTAAGTTCCTTGGAAAAGAGAAGCAGCAGAACCAGATCAAGATTTCGTGAGGTGCCACACTTGAAGAGAAGGTATACTTGTACTTGTTTTCAAGATTAATAAAGATGTGATTTCCTTCTTCTTCCCAAATCATTGTTCAATGTGTAGTTGGATTTCTGTTTATGATCATATGATGATGTTAATCACATTATTATTGCATATTTCTTTCATTATCATTTTTTTATATGTGTTCATATTGGTTTGAGGAAGGTATAACTTGTTTTGCAGGTTTCTTGGGGAAGAGGATCAGGAGAAGGGCTAGAGAAAGCTTGGACCAGCCTTCAGTTAATCAGGTGTGGACCTTTCTTATCTCTAAATCTTGGTTATATATACGTGCAAAACTATATGCATCCACCTTTCAACCCTAGTATGTTGATGGCCTCTTAAACCCTGGGCATAGGATACTTTCCTTTACAACAAAACTGGCAATTTCGCTGGGGAAAGCCTTGTCTGTTTGGGGTTTCTTTGTCTTTCTTTCATCCTTTTGTAAAGTTTCAGGTATTTCTTACAAGTTAGGAACACCTTTTGAGTTTGTTGGAACACCTTTCCTGCCTTCCTAGGTCAGTTTTTGATCCTTTTTGTGCCTTTTGTCATCCATACGTGACTTTCAGGCTAAAAAGATGCATGTCTGTGTTGTATACATGACTTGCACTACCTACAACTCATGTTTCATATGCGACCTACCTTAAGGCAACCCATGTATGCACCTTATTTTGTGTTCTTTCATCACTTTTTAGGGTTTTTGGGTTATTTGAGGGCTTTTGTAGGGTCTTCAAGGGTCATCTGCATATGCATGACTCTTGAGAGGTTGTTTTATCTCTGTTAAGTGCTTTGTGTCTATCTTGTAAGTCTCTTTCAATTCTTTGAACTTGTTTTTGCTACTTTCCCCTCCACCTCCTTCTTTGGCTTGACCTTGTTGGACAAGGTATTGAGCAACCTATGTTTGTAGGTTTAGATTGATACTTGGGACTTCTTGACCTTTGTTTATGTCAGTCTTATTGCTTAGTCTCTTCATTCCAAAGTTGTTGGCTTGTTTACTTTTGTGAGCCTTCCTTCCAAGAGAGGTTATATCCAACTTTAGGGAAACCTAGGGTTTGTTTGTGGGGTGTAGAGTAGTAGTCTATTTGCTTTGCTTACATTACTTGCTTGCATTTGTTGATAGGCTGTTTTTCTTTTCCAGTTATAAAAGAAAAATAAAAAGAACATATACTTGTTTAATATGCATGTAGATTAGGGTTTTGTCTTTAATGCACTGCATATCATTATTTTTGAAAAATAAAAAGAATTTGTTCTTTTGTGGCTTTCAAGTTTTCTATTTGAGAAAGGAAGAGAATAGTTTTTGCTTTTTGCATTTCATTTCTCTTTGCTTAGTCATTTGGTTTCAACTTTGAGTCAAAACACCACATAAGTTTCGCACCATTCACCCTCGGATTAAAAATAGCCCTTAAAATAAATGATATAATTTAAAATTTATTAGTAAGTTTTATTTTATAGGTTCATACACCAACTAGCTTAGGCTAGACTTGTGGGATAGGGAGTTTAAACTCCCCACAAGTGTTAAAATTCAGACATAGTTGGCCAATCACTAGGTAAACCGTTTTCTATGTTGATTGTATTTGGGAAGCTCCTCTCAAATGGGAGTTAAGCACAAGGCTGCGTGGAGGCTTAGACTAAGGAGATAACCCTCTGATTCCTTGTCAAAGCGTAGACCAAGGTTTTTACGCATCTGGGAATTCTGTCTTAGACAGGGTTTTGGGCTTTGCTACCCTGTCCATGCATACAAACTAGGCTTGAGACTGTCCCCCCAGACTGTCAATATAGTTAAGGTAGCCTTGAGTCTCTTTGACATCTAGGGTTCATACGTAGTTACACCGGAAGGCTATTTTTGGTTGACCTTGGACGGGCTTGGAAGGTAACCCCGGTAGAAGGTGTGGGAGGGCGGTGGGTGATTCCTCCACTTGTGCCTAAGAACATCTACAGGGATGCCAAGTAACTGTCTATCAGCTTTCTTTTGGAAACGTATCTTATACCTATTTGTCTGTTTGGCTTTAGGAATTTTTTAGTGAGTGTTGTGTGGTTTGTCTGTACTTAGTCTGCCTTCAGGTGTGTGCTTGGTACTTTTGGTTTCCTTTTGACCTCAGAATTTTTCTCCTTGTTTGAAACTATGGATAAAACCCCTTTGAACACCAACCAAGAGATCCCCATGTTGGGAAATCCTTGTACTATTCCTCTCACAGGGAATGTTGGTGTTCCTTTGATGGCCACCCTGAATCTACCTGGATTCACCTTAGGGCTACCAGTGTGGTTATTTTCCACTCCAACCGTCCTGAATGCTCCTGATGCTTCTCAAGTAAGCTCCTTATATCAAGGGCATCAAAACACTACTTCCCCTTCACCTGTAGTTGATTCTCCTCCTCCTTATACCTCATGCAGTGAAAGTACTGATACTAGTAACTGACAGTCTAAAAGGAGTAAAAGAAGGAGGAATAGGAAGAAGGCACATACAAAAGGGGGCACCCATTCAACATCTGCAAGTCAAGTTGAACCTCACCACCCAGCCTCTATAGTTCATTCTAGGGGCACCTATCCAACCTCTACAGGTCATGTTGGATCTAAGTGTTCAACCTCTGCAGGTCAAGTTGAACCTCACCACCCAGCCTCTACAGTTCATGCTGGGGGAATCTATCCAACCTCTGCAAGTCATGTTGGATATAAGCACTCAACCTCTGCAAGTCAAGTTGATCTTCACCATCCAAGCTCTGTTCATCATGCTGCTGGGATCCTTCCAACATTTCCAGGCCACGTTGGATCTAGCCACTTAGCCTTTGTGGTTCATGCTGAGGGCACCTATTCAACCTCTCATCTTCAAGTTGAACCTCCCCATCCAACCTCTACAAGTCATGTTGGATCCAACCACCCAACCTTTGTAGGTCATTTTGAGAGAAAATATGCAACCACAACTATTCATGTTGACACTATTGAGAAAACTGGTCATTCGAAGTGTAAACTTAAGTTCCCTTGTAAGCTCTGTGAGGGAGATCATCTTACTCACCAGTGCCCTGCTATCGCAGAGGTGCGAAGAGTGTGGTCCGAGACTCAAGAATTTCCTTCTCCTGAACAACCTATAGTTTCTCAACAACCTACTCAACCTTTGGTTGATCAAGTGGTTGGACCAATCTCATCTTTGGTCAATCCCACTCTTCTTTCAGAGAGTGATCCTGATGTGATTGAACCAACCTCAGTTTTGGTCAATCCCACTCTCCCTTCGGAGAGTGACTTTCATGCAGCGGTCGAATCGATTCCATTGTCGATCAACCCCACTCTTCCTTTGGACAGTGAAGTGTCTTCTAGTCACATTTTCTTCACTACCAGTTCAGAATTTAATGAACAAGGGGGCACTGAACTTGCTTTGGATTAACCCCCACCAAGCTCTCGGATTGCTTCCTTTGATTGGGATAGCCTAGTTGAACCATGCCTTCCTTCTGATGCACCTTTTCAGATAAAGGTCAAAGTTGAATCATACACGATTACTCGTTCTATCGTTGATGAAGGAACCTCAGTTAGTATTTTGTCTACTCGTGCTTAGCGAGGCATGGGATCTCCCAGCCTTGTGTCGACTACTAGTCAGTTACTGGCGTTTGATAGAAGAACTAGTATAGCCTTGGGAATTCTTTCTCAAACACCTGTTACTTTGGGTGGGAAAACCATCTTAGTTGACTTCATGGTGATAGAAGACCCCTTGGACTTCAAGATACTCTTTAGACGTGATTATGTCTATGCCATGTAAGCTGTGGTGTCAACATTTTTTCGTGTGATGTGCTTTAATCATGGCAAAGAAATTTTCACTATCGATTAGTTGGATTTTCTTGATCTGTCTCCTGACCCAACTAGAGACCAAGTCTTTCCGTTATTGGTTCCTAGTGTTTCTATAAACACTACCCCGCCACAGGTGAGCTATGTGGCCTCATGTCCTTTGCATTCAATTGCAACTGAGAAGTAGCCTCTGTTTTCATGCTTACCTTCTCAGGACTTGGTCCCAGTAGTTGACCGGGTGAGTCATCCTATACGGACCATGGAGCCTACTCTCCACTTTGTCGATCCATTTGAAAGTTTAGACATGTGTCCTATCTCGGATGATCTCCTTCCTTCAAATGAAGTCTTCCTAGAGTCTTTGATACAGTCTGACCTTCTTTTGGATGTTGGTTCAGTTGTGACTAAGTCTAACCTTGATTTGCCTAGTAAGCCTGACCTTTCTTCTTATGTTGGTCTTGTTGAGTCTTTTGACTCTTCCTTCAAAAAGCAAGCCAGTGATCCTGAGGTGTTTGATTTTTCTTATGAATTTTTCAACTCCTGTGATACTGAGTTTGTTTCTGCAAACTCTATCTCCCTTGTTTATTTTTTCTCTCCTTCTGAGGTTGATCTTACTAATTATAAACTCTTGAGCCTTGGTTCTATAGAATCTTCTTTAGTTGATTCTACCTTGACTTTACCTTTTGTAGAAGATAGCAAAGCCACATGTGTTTCTGCCAAATTGACCTGCATCGGATATTTTCTTCTGAATATGATCCTGATGTTGTTGTTTCTTGGAGACATGATTATTAGTTGGATTCACAACTGTTTACTAGCCTCGTCTTATTGTTCAAGCTATAAATGCATTTACACGTGCCCTGCTCGCGCTTATGAGCCCGATGTCGGCTTCCACACTCTTAGCTCATTGTATAAGCCCTCATCTTTGCTCTTATCATCGTTCAACCTTGTATATTTTTTCCTTTGCAACTTGACACCCTTTACCTTGAGCAGATGTTCCTCGAGTGCCCTTATCTTGCTCACTTTCCTTGCATTATGCATAGGTTGGTTCCTTGCGCTTGGAACTAGTTTCGCCTGTCTATGACACTCGTCTCCTCGCATTTAGAGCATTCTTTTTGCTCTCCTTTGAGCTCGTTAAAAATAGTAAGGAGGACACAAGTTGATTTTTCCAGACTCGTTAAAACTTCACGGGAAATATTTTGAGTTTATTTAGGCCCAAGGCCCAAGTTTGACTCCTCAAAATAGACTTGACTACCGAGTAAACTTGTTCATTTAGGATCATTAAAAATATGTGAATGGGCATCCACATTGGTGGTAGGTTATCTCTTTCTCAGACCATGTGGAATAATATGAGAAAGGAACACTCTCTTTTCTTCGGAATTGAGAAGAGTATTCTCAGGCATAGGTTTATCGCTTTTCTGGACTTGAGGGACTAAATTTACGGAAAAGAAACCCCGATATGAGCTTAGTTTTCTCTTTTTCGTGCTCTGGACCAAAACATGAAAAAGTTTTCGAGTGTACTTTATGTCTTTGTCATGCTCGTTAAACACTAAAGAACAAATCATCGAGTTTATTGTTGTAAGCCCCATTTCTTGTAATCAAATGGATCTTTTTGAGTGATCTTGCCTTCCTTCACACTTGTAAAACTCAGACTATATGCTGCTTTTGAAGGAGCATTGGGTAGGTGGCAATTTAACCTTTTTCGGACCTTCTTGACTAAGTACAAAAAAGGTGTGCCTTTTCTTCTTCGAAAGTTAAGAGACTTCTTCTTTGGTATGTTTTATACCTTTTCAGCCTCAGGAGACTAAATTGTATGAAAAAGCACCCCCTTGGAGTCTTCTTTGGAGTTTTTAGACTCTCTAAACTATGAAAACATCGTCGAGCATGTACTAGTTCGGGCTCGTAAAATCCACGAATCAGTGCTTTATCAAGCATTCTTCTTTCTTTTCTTTGAGCTTGCCAAAAATGAATATGGTCCCAAGTTTTCTTTCTCGGACTCATTAAACCTTTACAAGAAATAGGGGAAGGGAAGTTCATTCACATGTTTTTTACATCATGGTAGCAAGTCTTCTTTCCTTGAACAAAGCACCGGTTTTGAGTCTATCAACAGTTGCATCCTAGTATTTTGACCTTATCCCAATTTCAGAGTCTCTTACTCCTCTAGTTGGTCTCTTTTCCAATTATATGGGGAATTTTTCAATGTCTCCTACATTGTAGATTTGTTTCGTTGGTTGTTTTTGTGTCAAAATATGCCTAAGTCACTTTTGTGTCATGCTCACTGTTCAAGGATTAAACCTTTGTCAGTTATTCTGTAGTTGCCTTAACCTTTTGTGTCAGCCATTCCCTAGTATCAGTTCATTACATCATATATTTGGCGGTCCTTGTCATGAAATTTAGTACCAATTCCAGATCCAATTAGTCTTTGACTTACCTTGTGTTGGATGATGAATGATCCCTTAATTCCTTCCAACAGATCTCTTCCTATCGACTGCAACACATCTTGGTCTGGGAATGAGATTTATATTTTTATGATAGTACCTTGGGGATTGCAGTCATTAGTGGGAATACCTTAATGTCTCATACTCGATGGATTCTTCAAGTGTTCGACTTCAAGTCCTTGTATTCACACTTGTTAGAATGTACTAGGTACCTTGGGGACCATTTTCATTAATGGTGGTTTCCCTCACGTTTGTTAACAGTTCTCATTATTGACTGGTAATCAAACGGTTTCCTCCATGTTCGACTTCAACTCCTTTATTCGCATGGTTAGGATTCGTACCTTTTTTGGGCGGTTTGGATTGAAGACCTTGGGATGATAGTAGCATCATCATTTTTCTATTTCCCAAGCTACGCAAGACCTTGTTATACTTCATATGACATTTTTTTGAGACATAGATCCACCTTGTATTTTTGTGGCTATGATCGATTGTTGAGTATGGATCCACCTTGTTCGTTTGTGGCCATGACTCCTTTAGATTTGAAATGGTTCCTTTTTGCATATTGAGTGACCATGATAGTTTCATCAGTTATACATATATTGGATCTGCCTGTATATTTATGGTGATGTTTTGAATATGGACTTGTATGTCCCAGAGATCAGTTTTTTCTGACATTTATCTCTCTTTCAAGCACCTCTGTTCAAGCATTTCGATCTTGGATTCTTTGCTCTCTCCATACTCAGTTGTTTCCTTTATAATATATTTCGGCTATCATCTTCCCCTCTAACCTCATACATTAGGGGGCATCTGTTATAGCTCAAAATGACACATCTCTCCCTGTGACCACTTTCCCATGATTCTGTCGCATGTTGACACTTCCATGACGACACTTCATGAAAGTCACTGAAAAAACACCTAACTTGGAGGACCCATATCTTGAGTTTTGTAACTCCATTTGACCTCTTCTCTACATCGTTGGAAAGATATTTCTGTTAGATAAAACTTTCCAGAAGACACCAAAGTCTAAAAGTGCCCAAAAATACCCTAAAAATGAGTTTTTCATGTGTACGTGACTTTCCTTAAGGCAAACCCACGTATGTACGCGAGTTGCTATATATAATAGTCGCGTACGCCTTAAATAGGTGAATTTTCTACATTGCAACCTGCATGTACTCCTCGTGTATGCGACTATAGTCTTTGTAACCCACATACGCCTCCTGAAAATGTCAAAAAAATATGAATTTTGAATTTTGGATAGTTTGGGTAGTTATGCAATTGACTCCTTCAGTTGTAATTACTTTGTCTTCACCCCTAACTCTTCCTTAAGCATATAAATAGAGGTAGGGAATTGCATGAGAGGAGACTTGAATCTTTTCATTGTTATGTTGGAGGAATTGGAGCTCTCTTTGCCCACGCCTTTTCCCTAGAAGCATTCTCTTTGTGTTGCAGAGCTTGGAGGCTGAGTTCCTTGGATAAGAGAAGCAACAGAACTAGATCAAGATTTGGTGAGGTGCCAAACTTGAAGAGAAGGTATACTTGTACTTGTTTTCAAGATTAATAAAGATGTGATGTCCTTCTTCTTCCCAAATCATTGTTCAATGTGTGATTGGATTTCTATTTATGATCATATGATGATGTTAATCAAATTATTATTTCATATTTCTTTGATTATCATTTCTTTATATGTGGTCATATTGGTTTGAGGAAGGTATAACTTGTTTTGCAGGTCTCTTAGGAAAGAGGAGAAGGAGAAGGGCTAGAGAAAGTTTGGACCAGCCTTCAGTTAATCAGGTGTGGACCTTTCTTATCTCTAAATATTGCCTATATATACTTGCAGAACTATATGCATCCACCTTTCAACCCCAGTATGTTGATGGCCTCTTAAACCCTAGCCATAGGATACTTTCCTTTACAACATACGTGCATGTGGGCTTTACAAATTTTGGTGCCTTGGTGGCTTAAGGGCCAAACCAGGACTATTGCAGATGTTAGTGGACTACTGGGATCCAGACTCAGAGTCGTTCTAGATAGACAGGATGTCCCTCACCATAGAAGTGGAGGACATATACTTTATTACTGGACTTTCCCGATGGGGGGAAGTAGTGAAACTACGTTCTCATGGGCCCAGAAGTGGCTTGACTATAGATGAGTACATTGTGGTGTACTGCTATCAAGACATGAAGAAGGTGGGGAGTCAGATCCCAACTAATTCCATATAGGTGCTAGGCCTAAAGGCCATCCTACTAACACTGGGCAGAATAGCAGGCTTGGCTTCACTCCACTAGGCCTCACGGCCTCTGATGTTCTATGCAGTGGAGTGCATGAGACCCACGGTATACGATTGGAGCACTGCACTACTGGGCAACATGAAACACCAGCTCAGTGAGTGTAAGATGGGCAGAGTACAAAACTTTGGTTTCAGCAGCATATTGAGCATGTTCTTCTTCGAGCATGTTCTAGGATTAAGCCCTAGAGTTGATGTTCCTCTACATAGGGTTCAAGATCTGGCCCAACAGTGTTGGGCGGATGTGATGCGCAGACTGGGTGGAGGTAGGGTGTCCAACCCCTATCCAGCTGATTTCTTTCCTTGGTGGCGACAACAGATAGTTTCCATCGATGACTACCCCTATGCGGGGATATATTTCCAAGGAGATCCAGACATGCCGCTACCACTAGGATCGGCATATGGTGACATAGGTAACGAATATCGACCCTCTCTTTAAAATATTTGAGTTATTTAATTTTTTTGTGTTTTCTAATTATATGGAATCAAAAGACATGTTTTTGGGTGACAATACATAGTGACATCTACCATATGCATGCAGATGTGGGACCACGGAGGCCTGAAGGCTTCCCTCGTGATAGATGGAGGGGAAGAGGAGATGATATCATGGGTGTGGATGCGGAGAGGATGCTCCAAAGCATTCACACTAACTTCATGAGGATGAAACACAGAGTACCCATGGCACAAGTTGAGGACTTGCCTGAGGCCATGCAATGCCAGGTGGTGGGTGTACCACGAGCATGGGTGTGGCTATTTCGATGGCTAGCTAGAGTCATGGTGACATTCCACGATCACAACCCCCCTCCTCCTCCATAGGCTTAGATACCTGGGAGCGATACATTTTTTATTACCATGTATTATATTTTGGTGGCTCGAGAGCCCCATTTTTGTATTATGACACTATGTATTACCACATTTTGGATGTTTATAAAACTTTTATGATGATCGGTTTATTTATTTACATGTGTAAAAATTTGTGTTTTTGATGATTTTATTGTGTATGAAACAAATGCCAATCTAAGACGTAGTTAGCATATGAGTCAGCAACTTGATTATTAATTCTTGGAATATGTATGTATGTGTTGCAGCTGCAACGATTTCCCAAAATTCTAAAAATTTTAGGACCCTCCTTTGCGTGGATTAGTTTGATTTTCTGCTTGAAATTGCTCTAAGAGCTTTCAGAAAGATGTTGTTGGTGCTTGGATTGAGCTACCCATTGTTTGGATTTCTTCCTCTGATGCCTTAAGTCACCCACTATGTGATCAGGTCCTATCGCTGCCCTTAAGTGCATTTGAAAACTTGCTGGAATCGAAAGATGAGTTGTTTTGGTCTTCCGCAGTTGCGAATGGGTCTTAGCTTTGGTCTTTTGCAGTTGCGGACGGTTTTTGCCTTGCAGAAAGAAAAACCCTCTGACTTCCGACCCGTTGGGTTTTTCACGTCGGACTCTTTTTGGTTCGGCATCAGAAGCTTTTATGATTTTTTCTTCCGCCGTTGCAGATGGGTTTTCGATTTGTGGCTTTCGGTTTTCTCCCGATCCGAGTGATTTTTTCAACTCCTTTTGAGTTTTGAGTCGAAACCGTTTATCATGTCTTTTTTCCCCATTGCAGAAATATTCAAAGTTTCCTCTCCCGATCCAAAACCTTCCGACATCCGATCTCTCAACTGCTACTCGATTGAATAACTGGAATGGAAGGCTTGGCGCTTTGATCGTTCGCCGTAGCGGAAGAACGTCAACTTTTATCCTCTGATTCTAAAACCTTTCGACGTCCGATTTTCTGATTTTGTTTTCCGCCATGCGGGTCTCCACGGCTGGGTCTGTGTTTTTCCCATCTGCCATTGCGGAAGGGAGATTACTTCTGACCCCGATTCAAAAGCTCGTCGATGTCCGATATTTTCTCCTCACACATGTGAGAGATATATATATACGGGGACGGTGTATTGTTATTCTATTGTTATTTTTTCGCTAAGCACTGTCGCGATCGAGCTGTCTTTTTCTTGAGGAAGCGAAGGTCTCCGCTGTCGGTGTACTTACATCCAGGTGTCAACTGCATAAGCTTGACTGTCATCGATCCACCATACTCGCCATATATCCAGGTAGGATCCTCGTCGTTTTTCCTGTTCTTTTTGAACTGTTAATGGTTTTCTATGGTGGTTTTAGGTCCCTGGCCATTTTCCTCGCCCCGCTAGGTTATACGCTTATATAAGTGAATATTTTATCTTATTTGACCATGGGAGGGAATTTTAACCTTCAGAGAAGCTGTGATTTTTCCACCATCGTTCATCTTACTACCCTGTGCATAGGAATTGAGGGGTTTCGGCGCAGACGGCCGTTACGCCGTCTACGCCAAACCGCCCTTCACAGTTATGATAGGTATGAGGTAGGTCTACCATGGACTACTTTAGGGGTTTGGGTCTATCTATCCCATGGTGCATTACCCGCATTTTTAGCCCTAGCCTTTTCGCCTTCACGGTTCTATGCATCCTAGTCGAGCTTAGTATCGAACCCGTGGCTTGCCGGAGGAGACATGTCTTTTCCATTGGTGTAGGCATGGCGCCGTTGAGAAAGCGTCATAGTTACTACTGTTGTTTCCCACACTATTTAAACCCCGGCCATTTTGTACCTATATACTTCAAGCTACCCCCGTAGAGCTCAGCGGTCAAGCCCCAGCCTGTGGGAGGAAATTTATCCTTATTCTTAGTTTGTTGACCAAAGGGGCATGGGTATGGTTTTGCTAAGGCACCATTGAAATCCTGCGTAGCTGCTATGATATTCCCCGCACAGCAAAAGGACCATGGCATGCATAGAAAGAAGAATTGGGTGGCCTATTGATGTAGATTTCCTTGTCATCTTGAACATGGTTGATATAATTGTTCAATATCTAGTAGATTGCTATTTTTTTTACTATATGTGACATGTTTTGCATCATGCTAGATATAGACAAGGTCATTAAATGCTACACTTTGGTTGTAATAGTTCATATTAGTTAGGCCATGTTAGGCTATCCATGGATACATTTGTCTCTTTAACAAATTGCCGTTATAATACAAATTGAAGAAATAAAACGTTGCACACTGTCATATAAATGTCTGCACCTTGAATTTCTCAATGTTACAAGGTTATATGTGGCAGGAAGAATTTGAATCCACCATGTCCAAGAGGCAGAAGAAGAAGGCCCCTGTGGTCGAAGAAGAACCAGAAGTAGAGGTTGTCATGAAGACCGAATGCATATATGAAGACACTCAATGTGTTTCTGGTGTTGAACCCGAGTACAAATGGGGTGAAATATATAGATTGATTTCCCACAGGGAAGTTCCCGACATGGTGGAGCCTTGTGCTTTTGAAGGCATCGCTAATGAAGCTGCAGCTTGGAAGAAGTTTCTAGATAGTCAAGCAGGCCCCTCCTCATGAAGGATCGGTCATAATTGTAATTTATAACTATTTTCTAAAAACGTGTAAGAAAAGTAGAGCTCTGGGAGACGAGGGGTTGGGAAGCCCAAAGGTCACTTTGGGCAGCCCAACAGTCTGACCCTTTTGTATAAATGTAAAAGACTTAGAAGGGGAAAAGGACTTTTTCCCAGTAAGACTGGTGAAGACATATTGTAAGAAGAACTATTTCCTTTTGCAATAAAAAATTTACAGTTTTCCTGTTGGAGAAATCTTGGTGGAATATTCAAATGTTGTACTATGGATTTGTTGAAGAGGAACTATTTCATTTTCAACTTTATATCCATTAACTGTGAGACCGTTCTAACTCATTGAACCTATGTTCTTGTATGAATGTTTTCAGTTTATTTTATGAAGATTTCCACTAGGAGTAATGAATGTTGTTCATAAACAATTGGCTATCTGGTTGTGAAATATCTTTAATTGTTCATGCGATATGGGAAGAAATATTAGCTAACTGTAGTTTCTCTTATGTTGCATGCACGCTTTCCATTACTCATAATTTAATTCAGTTTGCTCCCCAGGGATAGATAGATAGGTAGTTAGTTTCACTTCATGACTGCATATGTGATTGGGAGGCTTCGGAGCCTAAGACGAGAGGTAAGAACCTGCGCATCACATTGTGACACTCCTTGTAGCCCCACCACCCTGCATGGTTAATTAGGCATCTACATTTCATACATTAATTCAAAATTACAAAAACTCGGTGGACCGGGCCGCAACCGGTAAAACCTTTGTTTTGTTACTTGACCTACGGTAGTTGGACCGCAAACCGGATGGATTCCCTATACCAAACAGTCAATGGGCTAGTTGGGAACGTTGATTGGGGAGAATCTCTTTTTGTTGTCGCCTGCGAATTTCTAGGCCTCAACAGAAGTGGCGCTATAAGGAGGGCCACCAGTGAATGGTTGGTCGTGGAAACTTAGTTTTCCCAAGATTACCTTACCAGCAGATAATTTGAAGCTTTCATCCTGACCCAAGTACTTATAGGTTTTGATCATGCTTTGAAGTAAGAAAGCCTGTTCTCACCCCGCTTTTCTCTTTGCTCAGATTTTGTTCTTTTGCCTATACTCATGGCTGGTGTGATTGTGAACCAGCCCAACCCATTACCTGCTTGGAGAGCTAGATCACCTTTGAGCCTTATGCCTCCATTGCATAACTTACCTCAAGGTTTTGAGAAGCTGCTGCCTAAGTTTGAACCTGAAGAAAAGACCGCTGTAGATGATCCCTTGCAGAGTTTTTATTTAGCAGTAGAAGAGTTAAGGGCTAGGGAGTACGAAGATGTTGTCTGTAGATTATACCCTCATACCCTGAAAGGGGCAGCTGCTTCATGGTACTTTGCCCTGCCCGCAAACTTGATCCCAGACTGGAACTCTTTCGAAAAGGTTTTCAGGAGTAAATATACAGCCCAAAAAATGCATGCCTCATTAATGAAAGGTCTTGGTTTGTTAAGGAAAGATAAGAATGAAAAGGTACATAAGTTCACTCAAAGATTTTCGTTGTACCTAAAGAATTTTTCTGAAGTGACAGACCCTTAGACAAGGTCTTAATTGAGTATTATACATCTACCTTAGGACCTGAATTGGCTATGTTCACTAAAATGAAAGCCAAGCCTACGTTGGTAGAGACTTATGAAGAGGCAGGAAGGGTAGAAGCTGAAATGGAAAGTGTAGAAGATTACCCTGACTTACCTAAAGAGAAGAATGCCGAGAGAAGAGCTGTACCATTGTCTAGGCCTAAAGAGGATCACCCACATGAGTATCAGAAAATGATGACAATGCTTCAGAAGCTATCTAACCGAATCATAGATCTGGAGAGAGAAAAGGAAATTCAGAAAACTTATAAGCCCTACTATCCGAAACGAGAGGATAACAACCAATGGCAAGTCCCTCCACCAAGTTTAGCATCAATGAACATAACAGAAATAGGGGGGGATAATTTCTGTACCTTTCACCAGCAACCCCACTCTGAGAAGAAATGCCCTCAATGGTTGAATTCAATGTCTTTGGTAATGAATAATTTGCTGAAATCCAAATTGACTAAAGACAGTGGTGAAGAAGGAGAAAAAGAACAAACTATAGAGAAACTAGATATGATACCATGTTCTTATGGGATGGTGTTTCACTGTTTAACATAGAAGAAAATGCTCTCAAGTATCCATATACACCTACATCCACAAAAGATAAGAACCTATCAATTAAGGGCAATGCAATTCTTTCAAAGATTAAACATTTGTAGGAAAATGTCAAGAGACAGGTAGAAGTAAATGTTGAGGACAAAACACCTGAAGCAGCTACCCTCAACCAGGAGGAAGAACCAAGCAATGAGATGGTCAAACCTGTGAAAGATATTAGGGAAGGAAGCACTGAAAAAGTTAAGGAAGTTAAAGAGGAAATACCCCCCGCAAACCAACCTGTGGAAGAAAAGATCGAATTAACTAGGACAATGAAAACTAGCGCTCCACCTTTCCTAATGACTCTTGAGATTTTGAATCATCAGGTGCATAATTGTTTGGTGGAATCTGGATCATCGATGAATGTTATGCCTCTGGCAGTTTGCAAAAAACTTAATGGGCAGCTAAAACCTACTATCTGGGATGTCACTCAACTTGAAAAAACTAGTGTCAAAGTAGTGGGGGAGAAGGAGAATGTTCTGATTCGATTGTCTGCAAATAAAAGGATATGTCATTACATTGACATCATAGTAGCAGACATACCTGATGGTTATGGAATGATCCTGAACCATGATTGGACAGCAAGACTAAATGGGTACTTTGCTTCAGATTGGTCTCACTTGTGGTTACCTCAGAAGGGCAGCCCAAACCTGATTAAGATATTAAGAGAGCCCTACATGAAGCACAATGTCACTAATCTAGGAGAGGGAAATGAATCTGTTGATCCTATCCTGGGAAATTATCTGACTGAGTTTAAGATAAGACATCTTACTTCAAGAAAGGCCAGTTCTATGACTGATACCCAGCTTGAGCTCCTTCAACTTCTTCACGCTGTAAGAAATGATTTTAGAATAGTAGACATGGGTTCCGTTTCAAAACTAGCCCAGGTAGACCATGGTTAGACAACTCATCTCTATTATTCATCCCACCCCTTAACTCCCCAAGATTAAAGATTTTCAGGAGTGGGCAATAATTTTTCTTTCTTTTTGTTTTGTACATAAATAAATTGATTTTGTGATATTTAGTGCTTTGATGCTTTTTCTTTGATTGTTTGATTTAATGCTGTTTATTTTATTGTTTTGCTAAGCATTTCTTTTGGTCTTGAATAAAGAGGAAAAACTTTGGTTGCAATGGGGACATCAGGGTTTGTTATTAACTGAAATCTTGAGCGAAGGACTGTACTTTAAAGTATAGAATGTCTTCTAGTAACAGTTTTCCTAACTGGCAATGCATTCATTGAAGTCTTACTTAATCTAGTAAATAGCTCAGAAGTAAAAGAGGTCTGGAATACTATTTCGAAGCTCCATCCATTTCACATTTTAAATATCCAAGGGGGTGACAGCAAAAGACCCATGGAAAGGAAGAAGAGTAAGACAGTATATCATATAAATTATCCCATGTCATATATTCAAAAAAACAAAAGCTATCAAAAGTCAAAACTCCTTAAAGAAAAACAATACATTTCAAAGCAAAATATCCAAGCATGAAGTACTAAAATGTCCACAAGATCCTCTCCGCCCGTGAAGTGAAATATGAAATACATTGTTCACACAAAAGGACACTATGGGATAGAGGATCCTGAATTAAAATTCAGTAAGAAAAGGCTTGCAGGAGGACTCATATCAAAAGAACTAAAGTTCGAAAGGCACGAAAGTGCAGTTGGCATGGGAATGAGGAACAAAAGGATAATGTTGTTTACTCTCTGTTATAATCCTGTGGTGTCCAAGCTGTAAACTACCTGAGGATAGGCAAAATAAACCTCACATATTTGGCCTCAAAAGAGTTATTCAGACTTGTAATATTTCTGATGTTACCATTTCCCAAAGAATAGACTACTTCTCAATGATTTAAATGCTTAAGTTGGCCAGCCCGAGGATAAAGACATCTAGAATATTTCAACTTTTATTCAGATGGTCCTACACTGGGAAGGAGTTAGTTCAGAAATTTGGGGTTCACCAGGTAGTCGCCAATTGTTGCAGCTGCAACGATTTCCCAAAATTCTAAAAATTTTAGGACCCTCCTTTGCGTGGATTAGTTTGATTTTATTCTTGAAATTGGTCTAAGAGCTTTTAGAAAGATGTTGCTGGTGCTTGGATTGAGCTACCCATTGTTTGGATTTCTTCCTCTGATGCCTTCAGTCACCCACTATGTGATCAGGTCCTATCGCTACCCTTAAGCGCATTTGAAAACTTGCTGGAATCGGAAGATGAGTTGTTTTGGTCTTCCACAGTTACGGATGGGTCTTAGCTTTGGTCTTCCGCAGTTGCGGACGGTTTTTGCTTTGCGGAAAGAAAAACCCTCCGACTTCCGACCGGTTGGGTTTTTCACGTCGAATGCTTTTTGGTTCGGCATTGGAAGCTTTTATGATTTTTTCTTCCCCCGTTGCGGATGGGTTTTCAATTTGTGGCTTTCGGTTTTCTCCCGATCCGAGTGATTTTTTCAACTGCTTTTGAGTTTTGAGTCGGAACCGTTTATCATGTCATTTTTCCCCGTTGCAGAAAGATTCAAAATTTCATCTCCCGATCCAAAACCTTCCGATGTCTGATATCTCAACTGCTACTCGATTGAATAACCGGAATGGAAGGCTCGGTGCTTTGATCGTCTGTCGTAGTAGAAGAACGTCAGCTTTTATCCTCTGATTCTAAAACCTTCCGACGTCTGATTTTCTGATTTTTTTTTCCGCCATGCGGGTCTCCGCAGCTGGGTCTGCATTTTTCCCGTCCGTCGTTGGGGAAGGGAGATTACTTCCGAACCCGATTCAAAATCTCGCCGATGTCTAATATTTTCTCCTCGCACGTGTGAGATATATATATATATATACGGGGATGGTGTATTGTTATTCTATTGTTATTTTTTTGCTAAGCACTATCGCCATCGAGCTGTCGTTTTCTTGAGGAAGCGAAGGTCTCCACTATCGGTGTACTTACATCCAGGTGTCAACTGTGGAAGCTTGACCGTCATCGATCTGCCATACTCGTCGTATAGCTAGGTAGGATCCTCGTCGTTTTTCCTGTTCTTTTTGAACTGTTAATGGTTTTCTACGGTGGTTTTAGGTCCCTGGCCATTTTCCTCACCCCGCTAGGTTATATGCTTATATAAGTGAAGATTTTATCTTATTTGACCATGGGAGGGCAGCTTAACCTTCAGAGCAGCTGTGATTTTTACACCATCGTTCATCTTGCTACCCTGTGCATAGCAATTGAGGGGTTTCGATGCAGACGGCCGTTACGCCGTCTACGCCAAACCGCCCTTCGAAGTTATGATAGGTATGAGGTAGGTCTACCATGGACTGCTTTAGGGGTTTGGGGCTATCTATCCCATGGTGCGTTACCCACATTTTTATCCCTAGCCGTTTCGCCTTCGCAGTTTTGCACATCCTCATCGAGCTTAGTATCGAACCCGTGGCTTGCCGGAGGAGACATGTCTTTTCCATTGGTGTAGGCATGGCGCCGTTGAGAAAGTGTCATAGTTACTACTATTGTTTCCCTCACTGCTTAAACCCCAGCCATTTTGTACCTATATACTTCAAGCTACCCCCGTAGAGCTCAGCGGTTAAGCCCCAGCTTGTGGGAGGAAATTTATCGTTATTCTTAGTTTGTTGACCAAAGGGGCGTGGGTATGGTTCTGCTAAGACATCGTTGAAATCCTGCGTAGCTGCTACAATCTTCCCCGCATAGCAAAAGGACCATGGCATGCATAGAAAGCAGAATTGGGTGGCCTATTGATGTAGATTTCCTTGTCATCTTGAATGTGGTTGATATAATTGTTCAATATCTAGTAGATTGCTATTTTTTTTTACTATATGTGACATGTTTTGCATCATGCTAGATATAGACAAGGTCATTAAATGTTGCAATTTGGTTGTAACAGTTCAGATTAGTTAGGCCATGTTAGGCTATCCATGGATACATTTGTCTCTTTAACAAATTACCATCATAATACAAATTGAAGAAATAAAACGCTGGACACTGTCATATAAATGTCTTCACCTTGAATTTCTCAATGTTACAAGGTTATATGTGGTAGGAAGAATTTGAATCCACCATGTCCAAGAGGCAGAAGAAGAAGGCCCCTGTGGTCGAAGAACAACCAGAAGTAGAGGTTGTCATGAAGACCGAATACATATATGAAGACACTCAATGTGTTTCTGGTGTTGAACCCGAGTACAAATGGGGTGAAATATATAGATTGATTTCCTGCAGGGAAATTCCTGACATGGTGGAGCCTTGTGCTTTTGAAGGCATCGCTAATGAAGTTGTATCTTGGAAGAAGTTTCTAGATAGTCAAGCAGGCCCCTCCTCATGAAGGATCTGTCATAATTGTAATTTATAACTATTTTGTAAAAACATGTAAGAAAAGTAGAGCGCTGGGAGACGAGGGGTTGGGAAGCCCAAAGATCACTTTGGGAAGCCCAACAGTCTAACCCTTTTGTATAAATGTAAAAGACTTAGAAGGGGAAAAGGACTTTTTCCCAGTAAGACTGGTGAAGACATATTGTAAGAAGAACTATTTCCTTTTGCAATAAAAAATTTACAGTTTGCCTGTTGGAGAAAGCTTGGTGGAATATTCAAATGTTGTACTATGGATTTGTTGAAGAGGAACTATTTCATTTTTAGATTTATATCCATTAACTGTGAGACCGTTCTAACTCATTGAACCTATGTTCTTGTATGAATGTTTTCCAGTTTATTTTATGAAGATTTCCACTAGGAGTAATGAATGTTGTTCATAAAAAATTGGCTATCTGGTTGTGAAATATCTTTAATTGTTCATGCGATATGGGAAGAAATATCAGCTAACTGTAGTTTCTCTTATGTTGCATGCACGCTTTCCATTACTCATAATTTAATTCAGTTTGCTCCCCAGGGATAGATAGATATGTAGTTAGTTTCACTTCATGACTGCATATGTGATTGGGAGGCTTCGGAGCCTAAGACGAGAGGTAAGAACCTGCGCATCACATTGTGACGCTCCTTGCAGCCCCACCACCCTGCATGGTTAATTAGGCATCTGCATTTCATACATTAAGTCAAAATTACAAAAACTCAGTGGACCAGGCCGCAACCAGTAAAACCTTTGTTTTGTTACTTGACCTACAGTAGCCGGACCGCAAACTAGATGAATTCCCTATACCAAACAGTCAACAGGCTAGTTGGGAACGTTGATTGGGGAGAATCCCTTTCTGTTGTCGTCTGCGAATTTCCAGGCCTCAACAATATGTTATATTGTCAAATTATCGTGCTAATAATCTCACATGTAAGAATCTCCTTAATAATGCCGAATCTCTAACATGGTACAAACCATTAAGTTGTGACACTACTAACTCCGAATCAAGACGTACCTCAAGAGAGAGAATGCCATGTAGAATGGCATCCCGTAGAAACTCAATAATAGCACTATATTCAGCAACATTGTTTGAAGATGGCCATAAACATACACCTCCTCAAGACAATACTTGACCCATAGGAGTATAAATCACCCAAGCAGCAGAGGCTGAGTGTTGAGTGTGACGGCTCGCACCATCCATGAATCCTATGAAGGTGGAATATTCCATTGACATCTGCTAAAAGAAACGGAAACCAATCACAAACCGGATCACTATAAGAAAAAAGACCTACCTATGCAAAACTATACAATAATATACAATAACCAGCCTTGGCTGAAAATCATGCATAGTACTTTTTGAGATAGAGCCCATTTCTAGGCTCCACCAAGGCCGTTCCCTCATAATCCACTAACTCATAAGCGCCCTTCTCTAACACACGTTTGAAGATGTAAGGACCATGCCACATGGGGTTAAACTTTCCTGCCCCCAAGGGTTCTTTCGGTTGATCCCACAAAAGGACCAAGTCTCCCTCACTAAATTTCCTTGGACAGACAAACTTATTGTACTAGACCTTTATGCAACGCTTATTTACTTCTAGAGCCACAAAGGCATCTCGACACTGCTCATCAAGTTCCTCAAGGTGGACCAAACACTCCTCCAATGGGGAAGTGTCTGGTAAGAGCTCTATGGCTAGTTTCAAAGAAGGAATGTCAAAACCCCAAATTTTTCGAAAAATTTAAAAAAATTTAAATGCATATAATTTCAATAAATGCAGTAACTAATTGTTTGATTACTTATACGTTACTAGATTCATATCTGAATTATCGTTTCATTATACTTATATTCATAGAATAGTTTCTTTTTAGTTACTGATTTGTTTTCTTCTTGCGACCACAAGGTGGGATTGTCATGAAAAACTGGGCTTACTTAGCTTCGGAGCTAACGCAGAAGTTTTCCTTCTCTTACAGATATACAGGTAAGAGGTTCGGGTGCTGTTAACGAAATTCTAAAGTATTCAATAAAGTTTTGTTGCACAAAAAATAATTCAGTAGAAGAATATACCTGCTAGTCAGATTTCTCAAGTTTATAGAGGTAAAGCATTAAATTGTGATTCCTTTTTAAGATCTTATTGATAGAGAATTGATATCTACTAGTAAAGATGACAGCTATTTTACAACATAAAAGCAGGATTTAATATTCCTACGGAGTACTAATCCATTTGATGTTCATATTACTTGCAAGTGTAAAATGCGATAAATCTTTCTTTACTAGCACAGTAAGTATGGCAGGACTACAAAGTTAAAGATCTAATTTTAATTGTTCATATTTACTGGACCACACCATGATTGAATTGGCTGCTGCAAGTGTAAAATGATAAGGGGTTTACGTACCTAACTTCCACTTTCTTTCCTTCAAATTTTTGAAGGGGTTTTACTATTGTAATACCAGCCACCTTTAAAGAATTTCATTAGTATTAATGATCTGAGTTGCTTGGGAACTATGTCTCTTTCAAGGTTAAGAATTAGATGTTAAGCTTATTGAACGTTTTAAGACTTACTACACTCAAATACAAACTATATGAGTTTTATAACTATACCAACAAGCAAAAGGGTTAAGCTTAACAAAAGTTCATTATCATAAAAGATTCTATAACACCTTTCATAACCTATGAGTTCATCCTTGTCAAAAACTCTTAATCATAAAATGACTCTTCAACTAGTGATTGAGTTATTATTTTACAAAGTAAAAAGGAAGTGCAAGGATAAACACTAAGGTCAGGAATTAAAATCATGATCGAATTATTACTTAACTTGATTCCTATAGTTTTACAGTCTCTATACAATTATTTCCTTCACTTTCTTTCATGAACTAGGATAAATATATAGTATAGAGAATCGATTTATAAAATAAAGGCCGCACCAAGGTAACTATAATTCTCTTCGCTCTTGTAACACATCAACAAACATGATAATCTTCCATGTGTATAAGTGTTAGATCAAACAATGGATAAGATTCCACATTAAAAAAATTTCCAAATATCAATTTAGGGTTTATGTGATTGATTTTTATAATGCAGGTGGTTGACCAACGGTGTGACGAACCTTGTAGAACTTTCACGATAAGATTTGGGTTACAAAATAATTGGAAATTTTGTTTGTGGAACTATAATGTTCCTACCCACTGCATGCTAATTATTAAAAGGATTACGTGGGCTCTTTCCAGCCAAGTGCTGGCATGTTAAAAGGTTTGACTCGAATCCTAGTTCGTCATTCTTCCATTGCCTTCAGGCCTCCGGCCGCTCTGCAAAAAATTCCTTGTCCACTCCATCGCTTGCACTGTCTGCTAACAGTCAAATTGCTAGTTATGCTCCTCGTGGGCTCGTCTATTGCATTGTGAGTAAATACTGTAATCAACAGTTTGTTGTTTGAACGTTGACCAGTGTTGATCATTTTAGGGTTTCGCCATTTACACACATTGCCCCGAACTCTTTACTGTGGAGGGTCGTTGCCTTAACTTGGTGCCGTGAATCGCTCTCTGTCGTGAATAGTTAATTTTCGTTCCAGCGAACTCCTTCTCCTCTGCTGTAGATGAAGGGTTCCATTTTCCTCATATTGGTGGTCGTTTTGCTGTTCTTCAGAGGTCAAATTTCCGTTAATCTCTAAGGTAAAGTACAAGGTTTATCCTTTGTTTTCCTTTCCAAAGAAATAATTTGCAGGTGGTTGACCAACGGTGTGACGAACCTTGTAGAACTTTCACGATAATATTTGGGTTACAAAATCATTGGAAATTTTGTTTGTGGAACTATAATGTTCCTACCCACTGCATGCTAATTATTAAAAGGATTACGTGGGCTCTTTCCAGCCAAGTGCTGGCATGTTAAAAGGTTTGACTCAAATCCTAGTTCGTCATTCTTCCACTGCCTTCGGGCCTCCGGCCGCTCTGCAAAAAATTCCTTGTCCGCTCCGTCGCTTGCACTGTCTGCTAGCAGTCAAATTGCTAGTTATGCTCCTTGTGGGCTCGTCTATTGCATTGTGAGTAAATACTGTAATCAACAGTTTGTTGTTTGAACGTTGACCAGTGTTGATCATTTTAGGGTTTCTCCATTTACACACATTGCCCCGAACTCTTTACTGTGAAGGGTCGTTGCCTTAACTTGGTGCCGTGAATCGCTCTCTGTCGTGAATAGTTAATTTTCATTCCAGCGAACTCCTTATCCTCTGCTGTAGATGAAGGGTTCCATTTTCCTCATATTGGTGGTCATTTTGCTGTTCTTCAGAGGTCAAATTTCTGTTAATCTTTAAGGTAAAGTACAAGGTTTATCCTTCATTTTCCTTTCCAAAGAAATAATTTAAATAAATAGTAGTTTTGCTTTTCCTTCTTGACAGGGTTGGCCTTCTCTCCTTGACGTGGAAGGTGCGAGACTTCAACGGCTGGCTACTCATAGTAAGCCTGGTTTTATCCATGGCACCTTCCTCCTTATTGGTCCTTAGGGACAGTCATGGGTTTGGCCTTCGTGGTTTGTAACCCTCGTGGTTATCTTGGTTCAGTTTAATCAACCTGTTTGCTGCTATTAAGAGTTTCATCTCTTTGTTTAGCATGGAATCTTTGGCTGAAGACGAGACTGTGGTTTTCGGTTTTTTTATTTGATTACTGTATAATGTATACATATATATTAATGTTTGTACAAGCTGTATAAGCTTCATTTTGTATATCATGTTTAAAGCTGGAAATTGTAAAGGAGATAAAACTCTCTTCTTTTAATGAACTCCAATGTATACTTTAATTTTGTGAGGGTTTTATCCTGAACTTGGGGATATAAAACTGTTTATGCAGTCTTCTTGAAATATAAATATTTTGTTTACAGTACAGTTTTGAATCAAATGGTTTTTACCTATGTTTAAAAAAAATATGTTGTGTAAGCTCGGCTTAGTCAGCCTATCTAAGTTCGAATACTTCAGATTCCTGTAATTTAATATATACTTACATTTACCCTCTATAAATTATTTAGATTAGTAACAGGTAGGGTTTCCTATACATGGTTAATATATTGACTTATTTTAATATTCAAGGAATTGTATATGTTGTTATATTGTTCATATTTCTTTGAAATATAAAGTCTTAATGTTTTTAAAAGAATTGTTTATGTATCTGTCAGTTATACTTTGGTACAGGGTTTGCATTTTATTAAGATAAGAACATTTTATTTATTTATACAATAATAAAAAAATGTTGAATTGTTCTTCTAA